>JAKTSG010000053.1:0-66345 GCA_030580095.1 Blastobotrys petasosporus | reverse complement strand
ATGTCGCATCACGCAGCAGCTCTGGGCAGAGCAATTTCGCATCCCACTGGAGCTCAAGGCTTTCTTCACCTGGGCAGTGGAGGACAATCCAGACCTATCTCGCACGCGGGGCCTCAGACTAGCTCGGTTCGTCTTGGCCATCGAAGAGATCACCTTTTCTTACCGCCGCTATTTTCCGGAGACACCAGAATCCGAATACCAGATCATGAGCCATTTCGTCAACACTTTAGTCAATACGAAGACCAAACGAACCGTTTATAGATTCTTCCGGCAGAGTTTCGGGAGACAATACGGTCCCATCACAAGGGCTAATGAGCAATAAAAACAAGGTGGTTTTCCCAGTCTAACTGGTTTTTCCCACCGAATCATATGCTGACATAACCTTTTCTCAATCTTTTATTATTTTATACTGATATTTTAATTATTTAATATATTACGTCTGCATGGAAAAAAAAAAGACTGCACGAGCCGCACGCGCGCGCGCCGGAGTAAATAAATATTTGTTTGGGTTTAGAAACTTGGCTTCTCCTCCTTACGTCTGATACGCCAAATATTCTAACCCATTTCTTTTAAGGTATGCTATTTCTATTATAATTATATTCTAACCCATTTCTTTTAAGAAGGTTGAATTTTGTGGACTCATTATCGGTTAATCTCATCCGGAGCCTACAAAATTTTCAAAAATTGGGTTTGCCCGACGGGCATGCCAGCCGTGCGGCTGAGACATGTCTCAGATTTTGAACCGAATTTTCAGATTCAATTGACGATATTTCTGACATCTATTGTTAGAAATCTATTGAAATCGCTGATATTATTGTGTTAGAAAAGTTTCAGCCCGATTCGGGGTACTTTTTGTGGCACTGGTATGAAGCTCTCTGATCGTTGGCATAAGGTGTTATATTTCTCATTCATAATATTTCAAAAAGGGTATCTAGCTATCTATAGCATTGCGAAGAGAATTAAAATAAAAATATTGTTGTGATGGGCTCTGGATCTATGATAGATCACTGATGAATCCCTTTGTGAATCCCAAAGTACCACCCTGGCCGTAGTCATTGCAGTAAGAAACATCGCCCGTTCCAGGAGCACAGTCGCTGTCTCGGTCAAACGACCAGAAGTGGATACCAGCAATGCCGACCTGCTTGGCGAAGGCGGACACAGTCGAGACATCGTCGATGGTAAAAGTTTCGTCTGCAGAATCGTTGCCTCCGATCATAGGAGTGAGCTCGATCTGGCTATATGGCACATTGTATTTACCACCATTCAAGTCCTTGGCTGCCTGAACTGCGGAGGCGCCCATATCGCACTGGCCATTGCTTCCAACCACGCAGCTGGAGGTGTCGCCGTAGTCCATGGTCATGATGTTGATGGTGTAGTCAGTCAATCCATACTGAGAGATAGCCTGCATCACCATATCACCGTAGGATCCGAGAGGGTCGTCGGTAGGGTTACCGTTGGTTCCAACTGTGAAGGAGAACTTGAGCTGCGAGTACTTGGACTGAGACTGAGCGTTTTGCACCCGCTGGATAATTCCGTTAATAAAGTCCTGGTCCTGGCCATTCTCAATATCGAAATCCACACCGTAGAAGGCATCGGACATGTATCGGTCCAAGAACGCCTCAAAGTTGGCGTCACTGGAGCATGACCATTCGCCGTCGGCACCGCCGAAGGAGAGGGTGTACTTCTTGCCGCCATCAACCCATTTCTGAACATTGGCAGAAGCAACGGCTGCACCGTCCATTCCACCCCAGTTCTCGCTTCCGCACTCGCCCAATGCGAATGCCCAAGTGAGGTGTGTGAGGCCAACGTCGGTCATGGTTGTGATCAGGTCTTGGGCATTGCCGGAGAAGTTGGTGCCAAACACGTTGGTGTCCCAGTTAGGATCCACATAGACCTCCTTGTAAGGTCCAAATAGGACTCCAGAGCTGCTGCTGTTCTCGCTTCGAGGGAAATGTGGAGCAGCAAAAACAGCCGTGGCCGCTGATGCAATTGCGTAAAGGAGTGACTGCTTCATTGAATGAAAGAGTGAAGATATAACTGAAGGAATGAATAGAAGGAGCGACTAGCTTTGGATGAAGAACAGAAATATGAAGGGATACGGCATCTCTTTTATATACTGGCAGAAGTCGGGGAACGTTGTTCTACTAAACACGCCAAGATGCGGTATGAATCAATGATAGTCGATTTCCCTATAGCCAACTACTCGCAGCAGTTAAACAGCTATTAACTGATATCGAAAGTCACCAGTATGTGCCCGGTAAAACGTGCGGTCCTAGGATTTTATTCCCCCATGGTGAGACATATAGGGGAAAGTTATGCGTGGATCGGCAACCGTTTCTCTATAGTTCCGACCTGCATCAATAATTCACAACCCATTTCATTCAACCTCCGCAAAGTTTCAATTGTAGTAGTCGAGCGAGATGAAGCATTGTTTACTCACTTAACGATGTCATTGTGAAATATACGCCCTCTTTGTTGTGCTAGGTCCAGAAATTCCATAGACCCAACGTCCTTGCAGCTATACGGTTGCATATCATGTGTCTCGAAATTTCGACGATCGGATCATCGTCATAATCTCGGTTCCAACCTATAAAATTGTGATTAATGTCACCGTACTCACTTCGGCGGCGGCGGGGGAACCTCCCGCACAAGTTGCCGTATAGAATGTTCAAGGCACCGTGCCTTGCATAGATATGTAAGGGGACTGCTATGTATACGGGTGGGGGTTGAACAAATTTTGAGAAAGTGCTTGTTGTAGTATATGCTTTATCTTTTTTAATAGTGCGGAGAACACAGTTACCGGGGATGAATTAATGTAACTTCAGCTGATAGTCGGAGTTACATCTATTACGACTGCGGGGGAGATATGCTTTAGGCCGCAATAGATGTCATATATAGCTCGGTTCTGGATTTTAGTTCGAAATTTTTGGTCATGCCCACTATTTGATATGATATCATGAATAATGACTGGTACTAGAGAAGCATAACCGGTTGCACAAAATGGCTCGAGCGGCGAACTACTGAAGGTGTATTCCAAGCCAATTAGAAGGGTTATCGGCACAGTCGGGGTTGCACACATTCCCATAGCGTATCATCATCATTTCACTATGACATTAAACGGTACTTCATATTCCCGCATGCTCGAAATCCAATTTTGATGGGGTTTTCGGCCCGTGGTCATATATCGCCCTCCACCGTGCGGCTCGATCGCGTGGCTGCGCGGTGGTAAACAAAAACAAACAAAACTGCGGCGACGCGAAGATGGAATCTTTCACTACGCCAACTCGGTAACCGTCTTTCGCCCCGATCGATCAACCAGAGCCCTCCAATGGCTAAGCAAAATTTCAGCAATCTCACATACAACAGAAACTCTCTGGTCACCTTGCCTCCTCAGCTAAACAGTCCAGGCGACAACAACAGTCCGCGGACACCCGACTCACTTTACGGACAGTACATTGGTTCGGAGGACAACTGGATAGCGTGGTCGTCTAGCAGCGCAAGTGGCCGTTCTTCTCGAAGTACAAGAAGTCCATTGTCTCATTTGGATTTGAATAGCTCAAGCATAATGGACTCGGATGACAACTCGGAGTTTGACAATTCGCCCTGTGGCAAGCTCGCTATTACGAGTGACGGAAAGGAGAATGCCAAGGTAGCAAATGATCAAGCAAAGACCAATCTAGTAAAAGAAACTGAGGAGCCGTCAAAAGAGGATGATACAAATGAAAGTCAAGAGAACAGACTAGTCTTGATGCAACCACCCCAAGACCCGAAATTCGAAATCCATCTTCCAAAGAATATGCAAAAGCCTGTTATGAGCACCCCTCTACCGAAAAAGAAGATTGAGTTTACACCGGGCCATAGTGTCGTTTCATACCATAAAATGTCCTCGCCATCAAAGCTCAGAGGCAGTGGCGCAGTGCTACTCATGAAGAATCGAATGTTACCAAAAAGCTCCACGCCCAAGCCAGCAACTGCCAAGAAGAGCCGATTTTCACCTCTAGGGTCGGCCATCGACTCAGAAGCTTCATCGCCGGCTTTTACAAGCAAACCCAAGGACCAAGAATGGGAAGACGAGCCGGATAATACAAACTATACCCAATTCGAACAAAGCTTTTACAACCAGGAGCAGATTCAAGCTCAGAACCGGGGGGTCTTCTGGGACCCGATGACTCCGTTTATCGTGAGTGGACACATTCAAAACATTTTCAACCTTCTAGTGCTCTCATCGATACTCTACTTCTTCTGGGTATTCTTCCAGACCGTGCGGCGCGATGTCGACATGAAAGTCGAGGAGTATTCCACGGAGATCATGGCAGAGATGGCAGTATGCTCAAAAGAATATATCCAAAACAACTGCATGCCAGGCAGAAGGGTGCCCGCACTAGAGAAGATGTGCAATTCATGGGAAAAGTGTATGAATCGTGACCCTGCGATCGTCGGGCGAGCAAAAGTGGGCGCAGAAACATTTGGAGAAATCTTCAATGGATTTTTGAAACCCATCAGCTGGAAGAGTATGTTCTTCATGGTTGTTTTCGTTGGCGGGACGGTGGTACTGTCGAATGTGACGCTCTCTTACACTCGTAAGAACCTGCAACCTTCGACCACATTGTCTCCACAACCTACAGTGACGCCTACTACGCCTGCGCCTAGCCAGCCAATGACGCCAGGCACGAAATACTACACTCCTCGCAAGCTCCTGCCCTCCACCACGAGGAGAAGAGTTAGAACTGGATTTTCACCTCGAACTCCACACTACCGCTACAACGAAACGCCACTTTGATACCCTTGACTCGCGTTCGTAATTAGTAGTAGTGTCCGCTACTTGGCATGTATTTATCTAACGGAATAATGAAATCAGATTAATATTCAATCTAGCTGCATAAATAATTTATCGTCTTTGGAGCACAACAACATTACTCATCTTGTTCCTTGGCCGCTTCTTTCTCGGCCTTCCTTGAAATACGCCAATCTTTAAACTCTTGAAGTATAAAATTTTGTATCTTCTCGCCTTCCTCGCCTTGGATCTTTATCAGCTCTAAATGCTGAGAACCTTTTTGATACTGGAGCCTCCAAGACACACCCTCACCTGCTTCGGAAACAGCGTCCTTGATCCACTCCAACGCCGCGCCGTAGAACGAGATGGCCTCATTGCCGTTCCATTTTCTATTGGGATCATCGGTGAACGTGCTCTGCTTCACAATTGTAGGCAGTTGCTCCACCTTAAACTCCTCGACGCTCTTGAGCACTCCCTCTTCGTCTCTAAACCCGTACACCACTTTCCTCAATCCCAGCAAAAAGCTCTGTGCCCAGGTTTTGAACAGCTTGCGCTCGAATTTCCGCGCATCACGGTCGTCGCGAATGACTTGACTCGTCTTGAGCTCAAGATAGTGCGGCAACACGTCGCCATGCTCAGGCTTGTAATCGTAGCAGCAATCAACCTCGCCAGCGAGCACAGTCTTCACTTTACCCACACCGGACCGTACCACCGAGCAGTACTGCTCAATGTTGTTCACTTTCTTCTTGTGTCTACCCATGATTTCGTCCCTCGAGGTGTACGCCCAAGGCTTGGGCAACGTTGCCAGGGTCTCAAACTTGTAGCCCCAGTAACACATCATGTCTGCCTTGTCGTCCATTGCGCGTTTCTTTGAACTAGACAGCGCGTGGTCTTCCTCTACAAAGATCTGTCCGTCGAAATACACCAAATTGAGATCAATGTCGTCGTTTTGTTCGTAGGGTAGAGTGAGAATCTTTGTCATTACCCCACGGAAACTGATAATGTCTGCTTTGATTTTCTTGCCTGATTTCTGCTCATGGTGCATGATCGCTTTGAGCATCGGATCCAGGTGCTGGTCTATCGACTCGTCCTTGCGTTGAAAGTGTGAGTAACCTCCTTTGAAGTCCAGGTTGTAGCTTAACTGGAAATCGGGGAGGTAGTAATACGAAAGACACCGATCATCGAGTTGAGTCTCGTAGTTGATGTCTATCGAAAAGCTGCATTCTTCCTGAGGTTTGCGTAGCGATGCCTTGGTTCGTGAATTGAGATGGAGCTTGAGCGACATTTTGTTGTTGTATGAGGTTGAAAATTTCACCTGGGAGGGAATGACTTATTAAGATCAAAAATCAAAGTCTCTAGCAAGTTGGCAATAATTCAATCAGGATGTGAGGAATGATACAACTCTGTAAAGGAGAACTAGAATTCAATCTTTCTTCAATTCTCGCGGCTGTTCATATATGTCAGCCGAGCCGCATGCGGCACATGTCACGCAAGGTACACTAAACCCTTGCTTCATTAATAACTGAATATCAGGAATTAAACCAACGTTCGTGATAAATAAATTCACTCTAATTTTGCATTTTGCAGCTCTGTTTGGTGGATTCATCAAAGTAGGCTCATACATCAATACTCGGATCACTCCCAAGGTCTTCATTCATTCACACAACAATGAGATTATCGGTCTTGTCGACACTAGCGTTGGCAGCAACAACGTTTGCCCAACAGTCTCCGCTTCTCCCACCCAAGGACGGATCTCATGCAGAGCTCATCAAACTGCATCGAGAGCTTGTAGAAATCTCATCCGTCTCCGGCACCGAGGAAGAGGCTGGCAAGTTCTTGCGGGAGTACCTTCAAAAGCTAGGCTACACTGTTGAGACACAAGTACTCGATAAATCCAAAGGACGATTCAACTTGTATGCATACCTTGGAGAAACGAGATCGACCAGAATTCTCTTGACTTCGCATTACGATACCGTTCCGCCATACATCCCTTACACACACGATTCAGAGAACGCCTACGGTCGAGGCACCGTCGACGCCAAGAGCTGCGTCGCTGCCCAGATCACCGCATTGGAGGAACTGCGCGACGAGGATAAAATCAAGGAAGGCGACGTGGGGCTGTTGTTTGTGGTCGACGAGGAAGTGTATGGCCAGGGCATGAAGCTCGCCAGTAATATCACCGACGTTGCCTGGGACACTGTCATCTTCGGCGAACCTACTGAGCTCAAGCTCGGTGTGGGACACAAGGGTATCGCGATTGCCACGTACAAGGCCCATGGCAAGGCCGCTCATTCGGGGTACCCCGAATTGGGCATCAACGCCAACACCATCTTGATCGAGGCGATGGCGGAGTTGCTTCAAACGGAGTTCCCTGCTGACGATTTGCTGGGACCTACGACAATCAATGTCGGCAAATTACAGGGAGGTGTAGCGGCGAATGTGGTGCCAGGTGAGGCCGAGAGCCTGGTCGCGATCCGTATCGCTGCTGCTCCGGAACAGGTGTTGGAGAAGCTTCATCAAATTGCCGATAAGCGGGAGCACCTAGAGCTGTATAATTTGTACAGTGTGGATCCTCAGCACTTGACCTATGAAGTTGACGGCTTTGATTCCATCGTGTTGGCATACTCTACGGATGTGCCTAATCTGCAAGGTAACTTTACAAAGTACTTGTATGGTCCAGGAAGCATTCATGTTGCACATGGAGCTGATGAGTTTGTCAGTTTCGCTGATCTCATAGAAAGCGTCGATGGGTATAAGCGACTTGTTTCGTTGGACTTGTAGAATTGTATATTTTGAATATAATAATAAATAAAGAGCTTTAAGATAGTGATTGATTCAATTGATGGTAGATCTGTGTACTATGCAGACAATGCCTACTTTCGCGGGTTCTTCTTCAATGGTGGGCCACCGCAGCTTGGAGGCTGAGGAGACAATGGCATTGTTCGCACTCGCTTTGGCGAAGAGCTGCTCTGGCCAGAACCGTTGGAGCTGGAAGAGCCGTATGTTCGGTACTGCCAGGACATTAGAAAGATTGTGTTGATTGCAAGACGCGAGGTGAAACTCAAGATATATTCAACGAGCTGAGAGGAGATAGACTGGAGCCTTGTTGATTACATTGCAAATTGGATGGAATTCATGGCATTCTTATACGTCTCTCTGTGACAGCCCTAGAGCAGTCTACTCTCCAAGTATCAGGGTTGATGCTGAACCGCCGACTGTCAAAGTGGGGTATATGATGCACAATTGCCCATAACCTTTCGATCCTCAGCGTTTCATGGCGCGTATATTACTCAATTGATGTACATGCTTCGTAGCTGAAACCGCCGGGGTGTGATTGTACCGCGTTGCTGTACTAGGAAGGTTCATTGATGTCGTGGGAACTGTAGGAGAGGTACGAGGATCGCATGGAAAATCGTCAACTTTCGAAAAATGACCTGTCAATTTACTCCTTTTGAAGATCACGACAATGGTCATGGCTGTCAGACGCTCTTACTCTTTATGAATGCGACTGTGGTACTTGGGCTAGAACATCAATTATTTGTGGTGTAACATCATGACCATGGTAAAATAATTTTCATCGTCATAAGAGGAGTTCCCCACACTTTTAAAGCTTCACAAACCCTAAGGTTCAATCAAGCGCTCGATTTAGTTCAGGTCAGACAATCGATCGTGACCGGGTTATGGCTGAGAAAAACCTGCAAAATTTTGTACCTCCGACTTTCAATGGGTTCTGGAAATGTCAAGAACGTTTTCAGCTTGCAGGAATCCATTGCTATAGTTCCTACGAAGTAAGATCCAACCTATCTCGCTCTCTCCTTTACTCTCTATGTCCAGAATGCCCATTGTGGGGAAATTAAGCATAAGCTTGATCAGCCCAATGTTTCTTAAATGAAACCCGTCAGCGTTGGATATAAAATGCAGATCTTTCATGGAAACCCGGAACCCCTTCTCCAACCGCGCTTGACATGCAGGGAACGACGCTAAGGACCAGGGGTTGACTTGCAGTAGCGCCACCAAGTCCCCGGCCGGCTTGTTGTTCATGCAGCCTACAGCGTAGAAGCTCAAACATGACTCAGTTTCATGTATATTTATATCTGCATTTCCATTTGTTTGTAAATGTATCAATGTTCAATGTTCAATGTTCAATGTTCAATGTTCAATGTTCAATGATCAAACAAGTGCTTCCCCACTCTTGTGGCACTAAGCCGCACGGACTCAAAATATTTTCCAGCATGCCGCAAGCCCTACCAAGCTTCCTAGCTCTAGTGAGCACAATTCATTTTTGACGAATAACTAGACGAGTCCGTACTTCACAATGCCAGTGCAGGACCCCGTGTTGTCTCAAAAAGCGCGTGTGCGGCTCCGAAGCATGGAAGCTTGTAAACATTCGAAAGACCATGCGATTGGCAAACCTGATCAAGCCAATGTATTGGTACGGTCATGTCATGAAGTCCGATTGGCAGAAAGGTGTCATAAGTGATTGCGCAATCGGATGGCTCAGAAGCACAAGCAGGTGGAGGAATAAATATCCAATGATCTGTGAATTATTAAACTACCACTGAATACGGCATCATACATTAGTGTCCGTACAAGGTGCCACTCACCTTGCGGGTGCCCTGGTACTAACTTGGTATCATATCACAGAGCACACCTTCTTGTAACCACTTCAAGCTTAGATCACGCGAAACATGGAGCTCAACCTCTTTATGCTCACGATGATGGCAGTATACATTGGAATTGTTGAAATAATGATTGGAATAGTAGCTACCTGGTATCTCAGTTCCGAACAGGCTTCCTCGTGATATGTAAGAATGCTCCTGTTCTACAAGAGTATTCCAAGATGATTAACTTTCCGCTGCTCAGTCGTATGAATTTGAGAAAACAAAAAGTACTGCTAGCACGCCCCGTAATGCCAAAAATATACGATCAGGAGAGGAAAAGTTTTTACAACACGGCGCCACTTTAATGCTTTAAAGATGCCGGAATGCACAGCTAACGGTTATCCACGGCTCGCTCACAATTTCAGGCTCTCTAAACTTTTGATGAGCGCCGATTAACCTCTCACAGCACTTCCACTTGAATCCAGCCAATTCGAGATATCTTTCGGAGTGCCCAGATGGTCTGATTCAGCAGCACCATGCTACCAGGCTACATGCTTGCCGTTTTGTTTGAGAAAAGATCCCTATAAATAAATGTAAAATGGATATCAATAAGAGTATCATAGAAGCAACCACTGACTTTTCCAAGGCTTCTAATCAGTCGTCGGATTCATCCGAGCTTGTGAAAGGTGATATATCAGAGTCTCCCTCTGCCTGATTAGCATCTGGATTAACATCCTCAAACGTTGCACGATCGAAATCAAACACTTTGATGGCCCATTTCCCATCCACTTCCTGCCATCTCACGTTACGCTTGGCCAGATCATTATGATACACACCTACCGATGTAAGCACATTGTGCACTTTCCTGATCTCCGCTCGTAGCTCTTTCGACTTCGGTCTCTTGAACGGGTAGCTTTCGACGTACTCAGTCAAAACAAATAACCGTGGGTCGACACCTCCCAGGTCAATGGCGCCAAATGCAACCAGCTTGGCAATAAATTGCTGATCTTCCTTGCTCAGCTGTGCGATGCGAAGATACGCCTTCAACTCACGCTCCATCCGCTTTACCGATGCTGTATCTCCATCGTACACCTTGAGTACACACGCACTTTCGGGATTTGAACCAGGTTCTCCATCCTTGCCAAAGAAATTGACCCTCATAACGGATCTGCTGCGGCCAACACCCCGTCCCTCTCCATCTGGAAGGCCCTGAAATTCATTTTCTCTAAAGTATTTCAGAACACCAAAATTGGCCGATGTGTACTCACCGTGTTGAGCAATGGCTCCATAATATTGCTCAAAGTGTTCCAAAGCATCCTGGACCATTGGATCGCGACCACTCGCGAATCCTTTCGCACTTTCTGCGAGGTCGTCGACTTGAGAATACACTCTCGAGTCGAACTTGTATACGCTGAGCTTTGCTAGTAGTAACTCTTTCAAGGTAGCAGACTTTTCAGCAGTAAGTTCGCCTTCACCTACTTCCTCAGCCGCAGCAGCTAGCAAGATCATAGCACAATGACGTGCCTGCGGAAATCGGAAATATGTATTAGCCACATACTGAAGCACCTTGAGAGTACTTCCACTTTCCGTCAAGTCCAAGGCATAGTGGCTGTCGAAGTTGGCCGTGATGAGTCCCTGCTGACGCTCTTCCAAATCACGCAGATGAGTGCCAATCATAGTGAACCCATCGCAGACCGCTAGATGCTTGCATCCATTGAGAGCTCCCTGCCTGGTCACTTTTGTAAGTCCGGCATGCAGAGCCTCAACGGGTCCTTTTAAATAGCTTTTGTCCAACTGCTTCGTGACATCCACCCCTCCGGCAGAATACCCATGCACCGCTAAGCCATTCTTATAACGAATAGTATGCTTCAGAGGTTCGCTGATTTCTCTAAGCTGTTTCGAGGTATTCTCCAGTCGCTTGTTTTTCTTTTTTGAGGGGTCAATAGATTGGGCCAGAGCATCATAGTCGTCGTTTGTCGGCCTATCTCCAAACGTCAAAATGTTAGCTGCTCGATACACAGCGCATGGTTTCCTCAGCTCAATGATGGCCGTATGATTGTACTGTATTTCTCCGCGCTCATTGAACGACCAAACTGCTATAGATAAATCTGTGGCTCCACTGATACCATTATTCTCGCCAACCCTCACCTGTAACATAGGATCCATAACTTTGAGTAATCTCTTTGCTGTGAATTTTACACTATCAATTACCCCGGAGGCTGCTGTGGCGCTATATCTGTCATACAACCGAAAATCCCCTGAGAGCAAGGTCTCCAACCGGCGAAGCCAAGTCTTTCCATTGTATAGTCTGTTCAGAAGAAGCAAAATTTCAAGCCCGTCGGGGCTGTTGAATGCATCTGCAACGAGACTTTCTTGTCCCTTGGTTTCAGTATCGCCTACAGTCAAATCTTTCTTCTCCCACCCAGACGGGAAAGATGCAGAGGCCATGTGCAAAGACGGGGTCACCATCTTGAATCGTCGATCTGCTACAGGTACATAATCCGTCAACCCCGAAAAATAATCAGAGTCTGAGAAATTGACACAAATCATATCTTGTTCGGGTTTGAACTCAGGGTGGTCTCTAGATTGTAAGAAAAAAGACATGGATTTTGACCCCATACGCCCTCGAGGTTGGCTCTGAGACTGTCTGATATGGCCACCGAAATATTCTTCCAAAAGATCGTTTGCCTCCTCCCCGTCTATTAACTCGTCGGATAACTTATCTATTAATGCCAATCCACCGCGACTCTCACAAACTTCCGAAAATTTGCGACGAACTTCGTTTCCGGCGTCAGGAAATTTTGTATCGATAAACTCCATGATATCTGCCAACGTCGGCGCTGGTCTACTGTCACCGTGGCCATCATGCTGGGTAGCCAGTGCCTCTCGAACGGCTCCGTTTATTTGAACGTAGTTGAATGGTTTCTCTGGGCACAAGAGCTCCGACAGTATAGTAGTAGTCACTTCACCCATTTTAGACTTGGCTTGCCACCTTTGGAGCTGAGCTTTAATACAACTTCGACCAACGCTCTCACGGGAAGTACACTGAGGTTCGACGGCGCTGACTTCGAGCTTAAAATAACCGTCTCTAAATAAATTAGATTAAAACGAAACGAAACTGACGTTCGTTCCTCAATGGAGTGTGGTTGTCATGGCAACGACCGGTGTGCGGCGTTTTCTCCTCATCGATCATACATATCTGTGGCATTACAGGCCATGCAAGCAGTACCCTTTATGTTCTCAAATTCATACAACTAAGGAGCGGAGAGGTTGGTTGAAGAATAGGAGCGTACTTACGAGATATGACTCGATTCCAGTGCATACTACCATCAAACTGGACATGATTTGGTTGCGTGTTGCCGGCTCAAAGGTAGTGAGAGATAGACTTCACCACAAATCCCTCTCCAGGAGATTGTGGTACTGTACTGATATATAAGCTCTGCTATCAAAAAAAAGGCTCAATGTAAGCTCTGCTATCAAAAAAAAGGCTCAATGATGGCCGTATGATTGCACTGTAATTCTCCGCGCTCATTGAACGACCAAACTGCTCACTGGAGCATCTGATAGGCGCATTATCTACTGCAGGCCCTGCAGATCGCCCACAGGTCACAGTTCCACAGTTCACAGGTCGCCCCCACAAACTGTGTTATTCCGGTTGCCAGTATGAACACAACTATAATCGAGTACTAACATTTGAGACTCCAATTGGAATATTAGCAGCAACTAACAAAGAGATGAATCCAAGCGGGCACGTTGGTTTCCCATAAACGGCGCGCGCCCTGAGAATGCCTGCACAGACCGTAAGAGAGGCACCCCACCGCGCCCCGCATAATCAGTAAGCAGGCCGACCACCGGATAAGCGCACATCTCAACCTAAAACCGTGTGTTCTTTTCCTTATTCCAATTTTTTTTTATTTACACTTGCTCGTCAAAAACTAATGTGTGACCAATGAAGGTGCCGGACGAGATCCTGTATGAGATATTCCGGTTCCTCGACTCTCCCCAGGACCTGGTCTGCTGCAGCTGGGTCTGTCTTAAGGTATTGTTCTTTTGTTTGCGGGGTGATGCTTGGAGGACTAACGTTTTTATCTAGTGGAACGGAGCAGTCAACCAACCGAGACTATGGAGACGCATTGATCTGTCTATGCTGAGTTCGAAGCAGCTGGAAAAGTTACAATGGCAGCAATACCTGGGCGGCGAGGGCGACCAGGCTCTGGTGCGCAAGCTTCAGAGTGCTCAGAGCATTGAGGTGCTGCACCCGACATATATTGGACCCTGCGATTTGGAATACATTCATCCATTGGTAGTGAGGAATAAGCAGCTGGAATCGTTCATGCTGGAGAGGGTTCAAGTGTGCCCGGACAATAAATACGCGTTGCGCCTGTTCCGGTCAATGCCTAGCTCATTGACGAAACTGTCGCTCCGGCAGACGCTGGTCAAGCCGGGAATGACGGCGGAGTTATTGGAACGGCTGCCACTGCTTGTAGAGCTGGATCTGAGTTATACGCTGGTGGATGATTCGACACTGGCGGCCGTGTCAAAGTATTGCCGCCACCTTGAGAAGCTGTTCTTTGATGGGGTCTACACGCTTTCTGGGTCTGCGTACAAGCAGTTTTTGGTACACGACGGTCCAACGTCGCTGCGGATGATATCATTGAAATACGCATGCTCGTTGAATCCGGATTGGATATTTGCATTTATCAAACGTCAATTAATACACAATGAAGAGCACAAGCTGGGGCGGGTGTATGTGGAAGGATGCGAGCTGGTCACGCTCAAGGACATTGCGTCGCTCGACTCTCTCACCCGTGGCGAGTGTCGCATTTCTCACAGCGCTATCCTGACTGAGGATACGCTCGAAGGGTACCGGGATTTGATTGAGAGATTGAGTTTGAACGTGGTTCACAAGAGGTGATAATGAAGGGACATTATACATATACATATTCTATTCTTCTTAATATACAATTTTCAAAAAAAAAAAAAAGGTCACTTCAAAATCAACAGATCGCCGTCTTCTAGGATATCCTTGAGTTTGACATCATGCGGGAGCAATTGGTCATGCAAATAGAGTCCGAGCTTGGTGCCCCCGACGCTGTTCTTGTTCGTCACGTCCAAATGCACACACGCCCGGTCGACCAGCCGCCCAACCACGATATTCTTATCGAAAAACACTGTGACTTTCTTGCCAGCCCTCGTGGCCCGCTGGTTCGTCACCGCGTCCGTGTACTCCGTCGCGGGCCGCTCGAGATGCAAGTACACCCTATTCTGCGTCGGCGTCGACGGCGGGTCCCCCTTTGCCGTGGACTTCATCTTGGCCACGGCGATATGTTTGTTCTTTACCGGTGCTCGTTTCGTCGTGCGCGACGCCCAGAACGCCTTGATCCGGTCTATCGTCGCATTAGTCCCGTTGTCTTTGGATGACGATTGAGAAGCCGGCGACGGCGCGGGAGATCTGGTTGCGGGAGATTTCACAGCAGGACTAACCCTCTTTGGTGATGCATGTGTAGATGGAGTCGAGAGCGAACTTACAGGTCGCGAGGGCCGGGTGCAGCCGTGGCTCTCGGGCATGCGGTGGTCGGTGCAGTAGTCTTCATGGCAGATATCGCACTTAAACGGTAAAAAGTCCCCGGCGCCGCACTTGCTGCAGCGCGAGCCAATGTCCAGCACACCCTTGCTGCGTTCTATAAGGTCGGTCATGCTCTGGAGGTGTGTGCGTATGGGTGTATGGGGATGCGGGTGTGCTTTTATAGTCGCAAGTGTGGCGATGGCGATGATGATGCTACCCGACGCCGCGCGGCTGGTGGCGGAGGCGATTTGTAATTTTGTAATCTTAGAAGCTTCTAGCATGTTCATGAGTTTGAAATTCAATCAATGCAAAAAAAGATAAACTATGAACTATATTGCTTCATTTGGTCTCGTAGAATGTTTTTCTTAACTTTCCCCGTGGCAGTCTTTGGCAGGTCCTTAACAACCACCACCTTCCGCGGCACTTGGAACCCGCCCAGCCGCTCTTTAGTCCACGCAATCAATTGATCCACGTCCAATGATTTGCCCTGTTTGAGTATAATGCAAGCCACGGGCATCTCGCCATAGACACTGTGTGGCACTCCAACAACGGCGACCTCGAGCACCGACGGGTGTTTCATCAGCACCCCTTCCACAACCACACTCGAAATGTTCTCGCCTCCTGAGATGATAATATCCTTCTTACGATCCAGAATTTGGACAGATTTATCAGGATGCACGACGGCAAGATCGCCGCTTTTGAAGTACTCTCCAAACGACTTTTGCGTCTCTTCCGGGTTGCGGTAGTATCCCCTAGCGACAATGTTGCCCCGCACTACAATCTCGCCAATCTGCTTGCCGTCCTCCTTCACGTCGTTCATGTTGCTGTCGACAACCCGCATTTTGGCAGAGGTCAAGAACCCAAAGCCCTGGCGTGCCATGTTGGAGAACCGCTCTTCTTTAGATAGCGAGTTCCACTCGGGGTTGTAGTACGAAATTGCAAACGGGCCATACGTCTCTGTCAGTCCGTACATGTGCACTGGGTACAGGTTTAAATTGATCATATCTTCAAACAGCTTGGCACTGGGCGGCGACGCAGCAACAACCACTCGTACTTGCTGCGGAAGCTTCTCTGCTCTGGAGCTGTTGACCAGCATTGTGTTCACAGTAGGTGCAGCATTGTAATGCGTAATGTGCTCGGTCTTGAGCAAATGCCAGATCAAGTCGGGATCGACCTTTCTCAAGCAGTAATGGGTACCTCTGACAGCCGTCACCGCGTAAGGGTACGTCCAGCCTGATGCATGGAACATGGGCAATGTCCACAAATACCGACACCGACCTTCTCCGTCTACTGCTTGAGTATTCAAGTTCGATTCTATCGCATTGGCCAATGCAGCCAAGTACGTGCCTCTATGCGTATACTCCACTGCCTTGGGCATGCCAGTCGTTCCGCTAGTAAAGAAGAACCCTAATAGAGAATCCTCTTCCACATTCTCCGTATGCAATCCATCCCATCCTTTCTCATCTAACTGCGCACCTTCTCTAATCACCGCAGCGTAACCACACTGCTGGTCGTTTGTGAAATCATAATCAACAATGACCCGTCTACCGGGCTTTTCATCCACCAACTCACGCATCTCGTAGTCTACAACTACACAATCGGCCTCGCCCAGATCAAGCATGTACTCAATCTCCCGCTTCGACAGCCGGTAGTTGAGCCCCATAATGATTCCGCCGCTCGCAGTGCCGGCGTACATTGTTTCCAGATGCGCAGGCGTGTTTGGCGCCACAATGGCGATTCGCTTCAGGTTGTGGTTTTTCAAGTAGTATGCCAGCGCCCTCACTCGTGCTGCGTGTTCGGCGTACGTGAACCGCCGGGTGCCATGCACCACGGCCACCGCGTTGGGCTCAATCTGCTCGGATCTGTGGAGGAAATATACAGGGTTGAGGTCATGATGGTGAATGCGACGAGATGACGGTGGTGGGTCCAAGTGTCCTAGCACTTGGTTGAGTCGAAGCATCTAGATATCACAGTGGTGTGGGTGAAGGGGAGGAAATGATTCCGTCCCTGAGTGTGTCGCTGTGTTTGACCCCATGTGCATTTGGCACTAGCCGAGGATGAACATCCACCGACAGTAACCCCTGCAACTTCAAACGTAGGCCCAGCACTTGTTTAGATATTGAGTTGATTGCGTTTTATCAATTAGTAACATTGCCATCATACTCAGTAATGGTGGTTGCCATATTGCTACTACTCTCACCTCACACTATCGCACGGCTGTGCTCACTCACCCCGCCTTTTTGGTGCGTGTCTCTGGTCTTACCGAGAGGAAACCAGGCGCGGAGGAGGTTGGTACACTTTAAAGCGACACGCAACTGACCTGAATGCGTGTGGCTTGTGTTGTCGTATACATGGAATAATGTCACATCTATCTGAACCGTCCTTCAGAATGATAGACTTTGACAAGTACAGCTGTGTGTATTAAGAGATGCATACAATTCGAATACCCTCATAAGAAGTCCTTGTTTACAATTACTACAGATCTCAAAGACATCTGCAAACTTTGACAACAATCGGAATAAAGAGATTCTGTCAAACTTACAACCATCGTATTTTAGCTTTTATTTCCCCGTCTTGCGGCTGCGAAGGTGTCAACGCCGCACGGGCCGGTCTCATCACCCACAACCCCATCTAATATCTCTAGAAGATGAGATAATGCCATTTAATACTGTTACTTCACTATTAGATCCATGATAGATACATTTAAAACATCAGTTCCTATTCCACATACAATTCCTCCTCTAATGCACCATGCTCAAATGTACGCTGTACCCGTGATGTCGCGTACACGCCCTTACAGAAAAAAACAAAAAAAACGAGACCACTCCACACACAAGTCGAGCACTACGAGCGCTCGACGCACAGCGCAACACCCAAAAAAATGCACACACACACAGCCAAATTTTTCACCTCATTTTTTTCCTTCTTCTTTCTTCTTCTTCTCCTGTTTGAGTAAAGAGACCTATTCTTCGCAACAACAACAGTCCAATTGACCGGTTCGGCTTTTAGCGTTTTTGTGACTCACGACCCGACGACGACGATATGTCCATCGCTTCACAGGTGCGTTTATTATTTAACACTTTCCCCCCCTCTGTCTCCCACAAATGACGGGTCACTTCTCTTCGATTTCTGTATAACGACCAACCAACGACAATATGAATTTTGCGGAAATAATGAAGAGAAATTAGTTGATCATAATCAATTGGAGAAAAAAGGGAGTCAAGATAATCGGGAGAGAAGAAGATAACAACAATACTAACAAACTCTGTAGAACCCATTCGCTCTCCTAGGAGACGACGACGTGCCAAAGGTTGCCCACGCCGTGGACAAGAAGGTCACTTCGTCCAAGAAGGCCGACGTTGCTCCTCCAAAGTCTGACGCTACCCGAGCAAACAAGAACCGAAAGGGTCCAACTGGTAACGAGGCTGTTTTCCGAGACAAGAATGCTGGCCGAGATGCCAACAAGAGCGTTCCAGCCCCAGAGCGAACTGCTCGACGAGGCGGTGCCAAGACCAGCCGACCAGACCGACACTCGCAGACCGGCAAGTCCGACTCTGCCAAGCAGGTCAAGAAGGGCTGGGGCGACGACAACAAGGCCCTCGATGACGAGAAGGCCGGCGAGACCATTGCTGCTAAGGACGAGGCTTCTGCCGGCGACGAGACCCCAGTCGCCAAGCCAGTCGAGGAAGAGGACAACACCCAGACCCTTGAGCAGTACTTGGCCAGCTTGAGCGTCAAGAACGCCGAGTTGGAAGGCGAGCGAGTTGCTCGAAAGGCCAACGAGGGCCAGGACGACTCCAAGTGGAAGTCTGCCGCCGAAGTGCACAAGGTTGAGGAGGAGTTTTTGACTGCTTCCAAGGCCAAGACCTTGCGATCCAAGAACAAGAAGGAGAAGACTGTGTTGGAGGCCGACTTGTCCTTCGCCGCTCCTCAGCGTGAGCAGCGAGAGCGAAGGGAGCGACCTGCTCCACGAGGCCGAACCACTCGAGGCGGCCCACGAGGTGGTGCCCGAGGCGGCGCTGCCGGTGCTGGTGCCCGTGGCCGTGCTGGTGCCAAGGCTCCTGCTGTCAATGTCAACAGCAAGGACGAGTTCCCAACTTTGGGTGCTTAAATTGATCGTTTTCCGTATCAATTGTCAAAATCTTTTGAAGATCTATATTCTCTCGCCTCTATTTTTGTTTAGTTGATAAAAAAAGAAGGGAAAGAGAATTCAAAAAAACCTCTTTCGTTTTATTATGTATTAATGAATTGTTTTTGATTTGAAAGAATCAAAAAGACATCATGAAAAAAAAAATTTGGAATTAATTCAGTATCAGTACTACTTTGTCCAGGAAAGAATATCCGACATGGAAATATTAAAACGTAAGAAGAAAAGCAACTAAATAAAAAAAAACGTAAAATCTATATAGAGGCAAGTTGTACCAATGCATCAATAGCTTCCTGTTCCCGCCTGTCCGAGCCGATGGAAATCCCCCGCGTATGCGAGTATGGAGCGTTTGAAAATCCATACGATGCTGGAGAATGCGGTTCCAGTAGTGTCGGTTTGGATGACGAGGAATGGTTGCTCAGCGTCGAGTCCCGTCGTAATGACGCAGGGCCCATTGTTTGCCAGTCCTCTTCGTCTGTTTCAGACTGATGCTGCTGCCGCATCGCCGCAGCGTTTTGGACAGCGCTGCCAATTAATGAAGAAGAGCCGCGGTGTCGTCGCACCATGGAATTGGCTCGCGGCCGTCGTAGTCCATCGTCGTCAGTGTCATAGTCCTCATAGTCTTCGTCGTCATCGTCAAATACAGCCACATCGGACGAGCTTGGCATTCGTTCCTTAATGCCCGTCGAGTTGTGAAACATCATATCGTCGTCGGCCAAGTCGACATCGTCAACAGCCCACACGCCATTCTGGTGGCGCGTGGAACCCGAAACGTGGTCTGCTGCAGAAAGCAATGGCGACCGGGGTGGCCGGATTTGGTCGACCGTGATAGATTCTCGTCGCTTGGACTTTGTGTGTGGCGCATATTGGTGGGTAGAGTCTCTAGGGGTGCTCATGATAGGCTGGGGAGCTTCACCGCGTTTGAAGGCCGCCCAGCGGCCCCATCCGACTTTTTCAAATGACACTCCATTTGCGGGATCTTCAGCGTCCAGCACTGCAATGATCAGCCGCCGCTGCTTGGAGAGTGACAAGTCGCCGAATCCGGGGATGGACATGGCGAGGTGCGATGTTATGTGTCTAATCGCGAGTGGACCCTGGCTCAGCAGCAGCCGGGCAAGCTTGTCCGGAGTCACCGCCGCTGCAGCGGCCAGCGCGACTGGCGAATTTGTATTGAGTGGGCCGCTGCCATTACTGGCAGACGGCGAAGATGACGAGGGGCTTGCGCTTCCGACGACGGCGGCCATGGTCGGAGATTTACCGGTGGTGGTCGATGACGAGAGGCGGCGTGGCTTTGATGAGGATCGGATAGGTCGGGCGTTGGGGTATGGCTGTGGTCCGTGTTGCATGGGATAGTCATCGTAGGCTAGAGCGGATCTATAGGAGGACGAAGTGGATAGGGGCGGTGTTCCGTATGGGCTTGACGAAAGGGACGAGTGCCGGGCATGGTGGAGAGAGTTGCTGCGGTGGTGGTGATTAGATAGGGACTGCGGCGGCGTGGGCGTGGAAGGCTGCTGGTGGAATTCTGACTTTGTGATGGCGATGGAAGCGGTAGTAGATGGAGGCGACGGTCCGGTGGTGGTGGTGGTGGTGGATGTGTGTGGGGATGACGAGGAGGCAGCACCTGGAGCGGTTGACTGCGACGATGCCGGACCGTTGGCGTTTGAGCTAGTATTGCTGCTGCTGTTGGTGTTAAGGGCCACCGACAGAGCAGACATTTGTTCGGAGTAGAAAGATAAAAAGTGAGAGTCGAGAAGGAAGAAAGAGTCGAGTGAGTGAAATTTGGTTAAAAAGTGACAAATGTGAATGTGGAGTGGAAAAAGGGAGGGGCGGCGGCGGAGTCTCTGACTTGAAAAGTGTCTCTCAAGGGGGCAGCACACTGACTGTACAGCAACAACTGATAGTGTAAAGAGAAACAAGACACAGCGCGGATATATAATGGAAGAAATATTTCAACCAGAAAGTGAAAAAGTCAGACTGGATCTTATTAAGATGGGGCGCGTATTTAGCTTTTTTTTTCCGTTTGTGGCCGTAGAAGCGTTTACTTGTGTGTACAAAGAAGTACAGTAGAATTCTAAATTTATATTGCACAAATTTCATATAAGGGACCTCTTCCTGTTCTCACAAACGAGAGTTTATGGGACACAGGAGAAGAGGAAATTCCCAGCTACGAGGTAAGTTGAGACAACGAAATTGTCCATTCTGGACCACATGTACCATCGTTTGTGCCAGACTCATGGATGGCGCTGTTTTAGGTGGAGGACCCCCGTTCTTGCGTAAAGTGAACAAAAGGGTCACCTGCATGTATGTATTTGTACACGAGTTCCATTGGCGGCCGAACCGGAAACAGGGCAGCAACCTTACATGTGGAGATGTGAGTGAAAAAGTCTCTGTTGGAAAATTTCACTTGCTCTCGAAGAACCCGAAGAGATGGTGTGGCGTAGTGTAGTTTCTTAGTGAAATGTTCAAGAATGACATATCTGTTTTAGGGCGCTATAGCCAGATTGTTGGATTTTATTTGATTTAGATGTGGGTTCGTTTCTATTTAGTCCCTCTACAGTGCACCTACAGCTACACGTACATGGATCCCCACCCCACAGCCAGACCTGCTCATCATGCATATTGGCGGCAGATTATAGCTGCAGGTCGTTTTCAACCTCTTTTTTCCAAATCTCCAAGATCTACAAACCATCGACTTGAGTTTGGAGATCCGACCATCTGCCGTAGTTGCCGAGTGGCATCGCCCGTTGAGTCGTTAAATGAGACAGACAGGTCGTGCAAGTGACCATTTGACTTTGGGAACCTGAAACTACCACATTTTTGAGTGTGTCGCTTCCCGCTCTTTGCAGTTCATATGATTACAGTGTAGCGCGTGGCAAATGTAAACTGAACCAAAAGCTCTTCGCCTCCCCTTACGGTAGAAGATATACGTCATTTCTATATCTGTATCGGTAAACTTTATTCTGAAGAGATAATAAACAGTCAAGTTATCTATGAACTTTAAAGTGCACAGCTTCTAGCTTCTAGCTTCTAGTACAGTAGTGTCACCCCCCAGTAATATAGAACCGCCTTGCAAAGAAAATATGTATATGCAGCATGAACGCCGCCTCATAGGGCTGCCTCATCGCATCAAATCGTATTATGCGATACTTTATTAATTCTACAATTTACAGTAAAAGAAAGAGTGACTGTCAGTCTCTCCCAATTTGGGTCCACTAGCCAATCAGGGAGAAGAAGGGTCTCACTCACGCTTGCTCTTCTGCACTGTAAAATACGGACAATTCGCTCACACACACAGTAATAGGCTTTTTCCACTTCCTCTATTGGGAGGAACTGTAGAACAGAAAACACTGAGAAAATGCGGCTGTAGGTGGGAAAAGAGCCTGAAGCGGCTTGGCGCTGTGAGCGTGCGCACGCACCACTTTGAAGCCGCCGGCCGTTGGGACAAAATCTTGAAATTTCGAAACCACTTCAGAAATCTTCTGCAGTTGCCTTGCATTTTTCCACCACTTTACAGGTCTAGGACATTTGTAGGGAGAGATAAAGTTTTCTAGGAGAAAGATAATATATTATCTCGGTGACACATGCATATTTTGAATTTTTGGCAAATTTGTGGGGGCTGTTAAGGGGGTTTCTAATCTGAAGAGAGAGAAACTCTCTTCTCTTCTCTTTGGCGAATCGGGTGTATAAGAAGATAGAAAAGGACATTTTGTGATGGATCATACTGTAAAAAGATAACTCCATCATCATCATCATCTAACGTTTTCTTGCAGTAGCTTATTTAAACCGCAGCCAGGAATAATTTGATATTCCCACATTCGTTTCAAACTCTCCATTATCTTTTAGTAGTAGCGCAGTGATCTCAAGTGTTCTGCGTGCGCGCATAGCCACACGGCAAGCCTGGGCGATCCCACCAACATTCTATGACAACACTGCGCAGACACACACACAAACAAGAAAAAAAAAAAACACACTGCTTCTTTCTTGTGTGCGGTGCAGATATGAACAGTACTGAGACTCGGTGATGAACATCAGAATCTTATTCGATGATGATGATTTTCGAATAAGATCTGCGACTAGACATATTTAAACTCCACATCTCCCTTCTTCCCCTCTTCTTTCCCCACACGATTTTTACATATAAATCTTCGTCCATCTCCTCCTTCCCTCCTTCTTTTTCTGAAGTAAAAAAATAAAAAAGGAGATGACCGAGAAGATATCGACGTTTGAAGACGTCAACGACCTGCCTCGACAAACAAGCTCTGAGAAGGGCGAGGTTTACGACGCCGAGTTTGGTGATGTAAAAAGAGGACTCAAAAGCAGACATGTACAGCTCATTGCGCTCGGTGGATGTATCGGTACCGGTCTGTTTGTAGGGTCGGGCCAAATGCTGGCTAATGGTGGCCCTGCATCACTGTTCCTGTCGTATGTGGTCATGTCGTTTGTCATTTGGACCATGATGAACGCTTTGGGTGAAATGACAACGTGGCTTCCACTTCACGGTGTGTCGCCGCCTCAGTTTGTTCGCAAGTATGCTGATACGTCGCTGGCCTTTGCCACGGGCTGGAACTACTGGTACGCGTATGCGTTTTTGGTGCCATCTGAGGTTACAGCCGCATCGATTGTGGTGGAGTATTGGACAAAGAAGGTACCTACAGCTGCTTGGATTGCGATCATTATGCTGATTATATTTTTGCTGAATATCTTTATGGTCAAGATTTTTGGTGAGACGGAGTTTTGGTTTGCCAGTATCAAGATTCTGACCATATGCGGCTTGATCATTGTGGGCATTGTCATTTTCTTTGGCGGTACGCCCAAACATGACCGGCTCGGGTTTCGCTATTGGAAAAATGGCCAAGCGTTTCAGGAATATTTAGTCACTGGTTCTTCAGGCAGGTTTTGCGGGTTTTGGTACTGCATTATCAAGTCTGGCTTTTCGTTTATCATGTCTCCAGAGCTGATCACAATGTGTGCTGGCGAGACTGAGGCGCCGCGGCGAAACATTCCAAAGGCGACGAAGCGGTTCATTTACCGATTGCTCTTCTTTTATATCTTTGGTTCATTGGTGATTGGTGTCATTGTGTCTCCAAAGGACCCGCATTTGCTCTCCAATGCTGGCGGCGGTGATGCGGCTGCGTCGCCGTTTGTGATTGGTATCCAAAATGCAGGCATTCCAGTTTTGAACCACATTATCAATGCTGCCATTTTGACCTCTGCGTGGTCTGCTGGTAACTCGTTTTTGTTTGCCGGCTCTCGAATGTTGTTTTCGCTTGCCAAGAGCGGCGAGGCGCCTCGAATGTTTGCACGATGCAACCGATGGGGTGTGCCATACGTTGCCGTGTGTGCTACAATGTTGCCATGTTTCCTTGGCTTTTTGACGGTGTCTTCAAGCTCTACTGTTGTGTTCAACTGGTTTGTCAACATTTCGACCATTTCTGGCTTTGTGTCGTGGCTGGCCGTTTTGATTGCTTATATTCGGTTCCGAAAGGCTATTTTTTACAGGGAAATTTATGACACTCTACCATTCAAGGCGCCACTCATGCCTTATTGTGCTTATATCACTTTTGTACTGGTGTTCATTTTCACCATCACCAATGGCTTTGCAGTGTTTGTCGGTGGCAATTTCAGTGGGTCTGACTTTGTCGCTGCGTACATCACGTTGCCGTTGTTTTTCATTTTGTACTTTGGCCACAAGATTTGGACCAAGAATTGGCAATGGCTGCGTCCTATTGAGTCGATTGATGTCACTACGGGGCTGGACGAGGCTGAACAGATTGAACGCATGTACCCGGAACGACTACCATCCAATTTTTTGCAAAAAGTATGGTTCTGGATCGCATAGAAACTTTTTATTTTTATTTGTGTTTTTGTAACGAGAAATGTATGCAGATTATTTATATCAGATATGTTGTATATGAAAGGAGAATATTCAGTGGTTATCTAAGATCTAATCGCCGTGCGCTGGCTGATCCCTCGGCCGCCCCATCACAAGCCAAAATCTCCCCCCTTAAAAAAACCATTCCTTTTGAAAATTCCAAGCACGCGACCACTTTTTATATTCTAACACATACCAAGATGACGACGCATGAAGTGATAGAGAAGCCGGAATACTCACTGGACCTGACGGGGTCGCACGACTTGGTCAAAGAGTTTGTCGCCTCCGTGTTCCGACTGAGCTCGCCGGTCAAGCTGTCGCAACTCAAAGGCGGCATCACCAACGTTTTGCTCAAGGGCGAGATTGGCGACGTTGCGTTTCTGATCAGGGCGTACGGCAAGGGCACCAACACCATCATTAACCGGGACCGCGAATATGCCACACACATGCATCTCCAGTCGCTCGGGTTGGCGCCCGTGCTGTATGCCCGGTTCGCCAACGGGTTGATTTACGGGTTCTTGCCCGGCACTAGCATACACTATACGCAAATGTCCAACCCGGACGTGATGCAGGGCGTTGCGAACCGGCTGGGCCAGTGGCACTCGCTGCTTGGGGCCAACAAGATTGAGACGCATTTGAAACGGCTCAGTGGAGGACACGCATACTCTCGGGATATCTGGCAGTTGCTGTCGAGCTGGATCGACAGCATGCCTGGGAACGTGGTGGAGTCGACCAAGGACGAGCTGCGCAAGGAGATGCGTTGGATCCAGAACAAGCTGGCCAGTGCGGGCCCGACGGTGGTATCTCACTGCGATCTATTATCGGGCAACATCATCGTGCCCCCGACACTGAAGCATTTGGCTCTAGAATCAACGACGACCACAACAACAACACACACTCCTGCATATACACTGACGTCTAACTACACACCCTCTGAGCTGGTATCGTTTATCGATTACGAATACACCATGCCTGCGCCGCGAGGGTTTGACATTGCCAACCATTTTATGGAATGGCAAGGGTTTGACTGCAAGACGGAGCTTATTCCCGAGCCGTCACCCAATAACGCTACGCTGCGGTACTGGGCGTACCACTACCTGTCGTCTGTCCGGTACCATTCTCATTCAACGGCCCCGGTGACTGAACAGGCGATTGACGAGCTGATAGGCGAGGTGCGGGCGTGGTGGGGCATGCCCGGGTTCTACTGGGGCATTTGGGCCGCTATTCAAGCGAGTATTAGCGAGATTGATTTCGATTATGCTAATTACGCGAAAGAGCGGCTGGGCGAGTACTGGCAGTGGAAGAAAGAGGTGTACCCGGGGTTGAAGCTCAAGCTATAGATTGTACCGACCGGAGCGTAGCGACGGTTCTGTAGATAATAACTTTTTTTTTTCCACAACCACTTTTTCATGCATGAAGGTGTACCTGGTCAGGGCGGCCATGTCCTTAGCCGAGTACGACCACTTGCTTTCCCGTCTCTCAGCTGAAAAGCGGCGTCGCATCGCACTCAAACACCACCACACAGACCGCGTCGCGGCGCTCGTGTCGCAGCTGCTGCAACACACCGTCGCGAACACCATCACCCGGGACCACCACGGGAAACCGCGCTCTGAGGGTGCTCTACGATTCAACACGTCGCACGACGGGCACTGGGTCGCACTGGCCACGTCGAGTGCCGAAGTCGGGGTAGATTTGTGCGCTGTGCGACCTCACGAGCCGTGGATGGACGATGTGAGCAGGGCGTACTTTGGACAAACTCACCACGACGCACGGGAGTTTGCCACGAAGTGGGCGATGAGGGAAGCGGAGCTCAAGCGACTTGGAGTCGGGGTCCCGTTCGAAGGACGTGTGGATACGACGAGGGTGAAGGTTTCGTGGGTCGACGACGACACGGTGTGTGCCGCCGTCTCAACCGACGACGACGAGGAGATGCAGCTGGTGCACTGGTCGATATCTGACCTTGAGAACCACCTAAAAATTTAATAATAATAAAAAAAATAGTAATTCAATGCATAAACAAAAAACAAATAAATCATTACGTTCGTCTGTGGTACTCCCCGCTCATCCGCATCAACCCTTTAGCTCGCGTCACGCCTTGGAGTTCCATGCTAGTACGCACCTGCTCCAGACTCTCCCGTGGCGGCGGCTGCTCCATGCGCAGAGTCGCACGCACCTGCTCTAGGCTATTGCCTGATCTCTGCTGCGACGGCCGGAAATCCAGCGACGCCCGATGCCGGCATTTAGTGGGCACAACAGCGACAAACCCGTCGTCGTCAGCCTCGTACGGCATGGGTCGCGTCCCATACAAAGAGTTCTGCGACGACGCAGCGTCCTCGTAGTCAAAGACACTATCCGGGTACCGCAGCGACGTGTTCGTCTGTTGCTGCACTAGGCCCACCTCGTCCTGACTGCTTGTAGCATGCTTGCGCCATTTCGAAGTCGACGACGACGACGACGCCTCAGAAGTCGACGGAGATTGCGGCATTTTGAACTTGACTTCCTCCTCATCAGCACTAGGCACAGAGTCGTAGTCGCCCAAAAGCCACTTTTCGCGAATAATGTCCACGTCCAGCGGATAAAACACCTTTTGGACCGCCAAGTACGCGTAATGCGGCAACAGACACGCAACAACGCCGACAAATAACACAGCCCAGTATATCGCCGCCCCAAGCATCTCTGTCCCCAGCCCGTAAATCTCGCCAGACGCGACAAACGCAGAGTACACCAGAGTCCAAATATACACCAACAGAATCGACACAAAGTTGATCAGCACAGAGATCCAGTCCCACCGGAACTGGTTCGACAGCACATATATATTGCACGAAATGACACCAATCGAACAAACCGCAAGTCCAATCCAGAACCGGTGGTTCAGCGGCCGGCCATTGCCGTCTTCAAACAGGCCCTGCCAGTAGCAAAAGTACGGGAAGAAGAACGCAATGATCGACTGGTACACTCCGTCCGCCATGTATATCCAAAACTTTTTCTGGCTCCACTCTAGTCTCAAAATGCCACGTCTGTAAAGCTGTGGCACCGCAAGCGACAGCCGGTCGTCCACGTCTTGGTCCAAAAAGCCCATGAAAATCACCGGCAAGGAGGTAAATGCCAGGTTGAAAAACATCACATACGTATACTCAAACAAGTACGCGCCGTCAAAACTCGAGAAAATGCCGTACCAATATAGTGCCATTGTGAAAACCACATTCTTGTAAAAGAAATTGGGAATCATCTCCGCAAGACGCTTGTACGACCATCGCCCATGCACCAGCACCAGCCGCGTCAGGAACCGAAACTGGCCAATGGCGTAATCAGACGACATGACAGCTTGCCGGCCTTCCTCACCAGCAATGCCGACACCGACCTGTGCTTCCTGGATCATAGCCACGTCGTTGGCACCATCGCCAATAGACAATGTCATGACCCCCAGAGTGTTCTTGACCAGCCGCACAACAGCAGCCTTTTGAGCAGGCGACACTCGACAACACAAGACGCTCTTGCACTGCTTGCACAGCAGCAACAATTTATGCTTAATCTCGTCATCAAGCGCAAGCTTCAACGTATCGCCATCAATGATCACCGCATACTTGTCGCTAGGAGGACTGTGGTCCGTCTTGGCCGCATCCACCTCCTCCTTCGTTCCCTGCATGCCAAAGTATTTCCCCAAATAGTCTGTAAGAAGCTTGTCTGTAGATGCCACCGTATTGTCGTCAACCCTCAGCACCAGCAGCTCCATGCCATTGTTCAGCAAATTGCACGAAAAGCCAATATTGATCGCAGTCTCTACTTTGTCACCAGTCAACACCCACAGCTTGATGCCGGCATCGCCCAGTAGAGAAATACTCTGCGGAACACCGTCCTGCAGTCGGTCCTCAATAGCGGTACCTCCTAGCAGTGTCAGCTCCCGCTCCAACGAGTCTGCAACTTCCTCCATCTTTTCTTCACGATTGACAATTGCAGCAGATGCAGCTTCGTGTCGAGCAGACCATTCAAGGTACTGCTCAGGGGTAATCTCTCGTTGTGCAAGACACAGCGTTCGCAGACCTTCTTGCGCAAACTGCTCCAAATGCAATGCAGTTTCCTGTCTTAACAATTCTTGCTCGCCGGCCTTCAATCGCGAATAAATCACAGAGTCTGCACCTTTGCAAACCAAAAAGATCTTGAAATCGTCGCCAGACTTGAACTTGACAATAGCCGACATTCGCTTTCGCGTCGAGTTGAACTCCAGTGTATTGAGAATCTGGTACTCTTGCTCCTCGCCCTGAACGTTGAGAATCATACCCTTTTGCGTCCGTTCCACAAATGTAAAGCCCATATCACGAGCCGTGGCGACCAACGCGGCCTCGTCAGGCGACTGCGCCTTGAAGTCCATTCGACCAGGTACTTTCTTCGAAGCTTCAGTAATTACAGAGTGGCATAGCGCAAGCACAAGCATAAAATGCTTGCATGCCTGCTCCTGCTCTTCGCCGCTCTTGCCATTCATATCGCTGACAAACTGCGAAGAAACAAACGTCACCTCATCATCAATCATCTGCGCATTGTCGTCGATTGCACGCAAGTCGCGGATCATAACCTTCTTGTCCCGTGCAATCTCCTCTCGCATCTGCTCGCCTTCTTCGTCCACATTGGCGCCTTCACGCTTGCGAAGACCCGCCAACGCTTCAGTGTATGCCTTGCCGTACGCCATACCGTTGATTGTACACTTCTTAAACTCCATCACGTTTTGAGTCAACGTGCCCGTCTTGTCCGAGAAAATATACTCAATCTGGCCCAAATCATCGGAAATGTTCCATGACTTGGGGGTGCACGGATAGTCCAACGGCTCGTAGTACATGAAGCAGTCGCTGTAGATGAAAAACGCCTGGATGGTCTTGACAATCTCAATGGAAATATACAATGAAATGGGCACCAGCGATTGGTACAGAACCACAGCAGCCCAGAATGTCACCAAACCGTCGACTGGAGCACTGCCGCCAATGGATCCAAACTCAAAGTAATCAATCGACGTGCTCGACTTGCCAAATATAATACCATTGATCAAACCGGATGAAAAACAGAGAATAAACAGTAGAGCAAAGTTTGCAATGACACTGACATTGAGTTCTTGTGAAATCTGACTTCGCTTGGTCGGAGTCACTCCAGAGTTGAGCATAATCTTCGTCTCCGCACCACTAAACAACGTAATGCCAATGACCCAGTCGGTATTTCTCAATGCACAACCACGCAGGAGTACATTGTTGATAGAAATCGCCTCAAAGCTCTCGCCATCGTTCCATTTGGCAACACCATTATAAGTATACAAATTCGGCTGCGGTCCCTCGCTCTCAATCCAAAACTTGGCTCGCTCACAGTCCAATGCATGCTTGATACCTTCACCACACTTGAGCGCCTGTCGCACTTTGAGATTGGTCTCACCATCCAAATTCTTGGTTTCCACATAGCATGCGCCGTCAGTATCCGACGTTGCCAAAATCACCAAATCCGCAGGAATCTCGTCATTGTTTCGTATTCGTACAAAGTCGCCGACTCGCACATTTTTCCAAAAATCTCTTCGGAACTTGGCCTTGCCAGGTGGCAGCGATCGCTCGTCGATCACAGAGTCCAACGTCTTTGCAGTCATACCCGAAGCTTGGCGGCTTTGGAGATTAGGACGCCGTGGAGGATCCAGGTCGTAGTCGTCTGAATCCTCGAATGGGTTCTGTGGGTGGGAATTACTCATGTCTGTCATTTCATTATCATTGTCGTTATCATCATCATCATCATCACTGTGGACGGTATAAATAGAATTGATGGTTACCGCACGGGTAAGCTTGTGGCCAAACTCATCATCAGAAGGTTTATGTTGAAGCTCAATTTCTCCACGCTTCTTCATTTCACTTCTCTTCTTGCGATTCTTCAGCGACCGGCCGATTCGGATTACCAACCTAGTGTTGGCCTTTTTGAAGCGTCGCCACAGAGAAATGTTCTCATCCGTCACATTGTAGTTGTGGTTGTATGCAAGAATTTGTGTGGGCGTATTATTCAGCTCCATGTCGAGAACTGTACGCCTATAATCTTCAACGGCATCTTTGACTGCAGTGACTGTGATGATTACAATGATTGGAACGGCTGCCAAGCCCGGGTTGTTTACACCAAAAATTGGAAATGCCTGCCTTGAGTTAGTCTTTTGTGTCAAAACGGTGGTGGTTGTTAACATACTCCCAAAATGACAACAAATAAGAAATAGATATTCGCAACGTTTTTCAGTTGATTAAACAGATTCTTTGGAATGAATGATAGTGGCGTGTACTTTGTCGTTCGAACTTTGTTTCGTGCGTACTCCATGATTGGGTTGCCAGACTCCTCGTCAACCATGTCGGGTGGCAATGGCATATTGACATAAATCTTGCGGGGTTCTGACCGCACAGCTTGATCATCGTCGTCATATGGATTGGGTGATGGAGGTGTGTTTGGACGTTTTACAGAACCCTTTTGTGACAGCGAGTTGGTATGCGACGACACTCTGCGCGACTTGAACAGCGATTTGGACCGCTTAGGCGTTACATGTTTCCGGCCATTCTTTTGACGCTGGGTACCCCATCGGTGCCGCTGCATCAGCTTGTCATCAATGTCTGTTTTTACACGTGTCAAAGCATTGTCGTCCATGTCTTCAGGCAGCTCAAATGTCGTGACTGGTATAGATGATTTTTTCAAATCCACATCTGCAAATTGATGATGCGTCGAAGGAGGAGAGGTTATATGCATAGGGAACGAATCTGCCTTTGGAGACTCCATTATCGATGGTGCGAACGAAATATGCCGCTGCTGTGCAACGTTCGGGTTCAGGCCAGAAGCATGGCGACTACTGGATGCACTATTCGGGAAACTGAGCGTATCTTGCGATTGCGAATTGGTACTAGCAGCACGTTGCAGAGCACCATAATTCTTCAACCTGTCGCCTTCATTCTCACGATGCTGGGCATGCTTGCTGTTGTTGGTTCTCTGCTCAAACTCAAACCCATGCTGCTGGACGCTAGGTGTCTTCGTTATCGAGTCCCTATCGTCGTCACTACGCGCCATGCTTGTGGCCCGACTATCTGTATCGTAATTGTAGCCGCTATAGTCGAATGCATCGTCTACCGGGAGATTTGATATGGGTCGAATGTCGCGCTTTCCAGAACCCTTGCGTCGGGGAGGCGGTGGCTGGAGATGCGGAGGAGGAGAATGCTGATGTTGTGAATACTGATACTGCTGTTGAGAATGCTGGAGAACTGGTGACGCCGTCGTGTCGTTTGTCGTGGGCGCGTTCATGCTTGAATGCGAGTAATTCGCGGAGGTGTTCGAGTCCACCGTGGTTGCCGACCCGTCCATGCTAGTTTCCGAATCCTTGAATGGATTGTTTGAAGAAAATCTCCTGCTCATGTTCTTTTTCTGTGAAAAAAGGCAGCGATGGTGTGTAAGTTTGAAACAAAAAAGAACGAATGGAAGTCAAAAAAAAAAATAGAAGAAAGAAGGTTAACGAGCGTGGGTGGTGGGTGTCTCTCTCTCAAGAATAGTAGAGAAAAGAAGGTTTAAAAGGACACCTGTGAATTCAAAGGCTCTATTGCGCTTTGGTTCTTAGAAGGGTGGTGGGAAGAAAAGAAGGAAAGGTTTTGTTTCCAGGGAAAGGGTCTGGCCTGCCAGAAGATGATAGGAGGAAGAGGGAGAAATGCGTGTGTGTGCAGTGAGAGTGGAGTTTGTAAGATGTGTCTACTAGTTTACAAATAAATTTCCAACACACACTTTTGACTGTGCGCCCGGACAGTTAAGGGGCCGGGCGCATTTCTTAAGCGCGACTTTGAAATTCTCTTCAACGCTGCGAGGAGGCGCGTCTTGGATTTTTTTTTTTCCAACCCTCCTCCCTGTTTTCACTAGTAATAGATACAGAAACCGTCCAACGGAGCGGCAAACCGACGGACGGGCAAAATGAGTCTTGGTGTATATACAAATCTCCAATGATTGGACCAAATGCACTCGTCTTTACGGGGTGGCAACGGCTTCATTGTGGAGGTCCGTCATCTCCGACCGGCTGCTGCGGACCTAAGCAGTTCAAGCAGCACCTCACATGAGGCTCACCGGCGATCTCAGCTGGGGGAGGAGGGGCGATATAATTCCGGAATTTCGGAGTTTATCTACAGTATTCTGAGACTGTTACCTGTGTTACCTGCTTATTTTTAGGAATCCGCTGTGTTACAGGAAAAAATGTTTTAATGTTTGGTCTCGTACAATTAACAAACTCACAGACACGATTTAACTGATTTAAATGCCAAGTGTCCGCTCCACTCTCTCTACACACATTTATAATTTATGCAGGATTGGATAATTTTAGAAGCTATCTGGACTTCTCAGCCACTGCCACTTTCAGGTTGCATACACGCACACAATTGCTTGTGAAAAGAACAGTGCGTCCAGGGGGCGAGAGGGAAGGGAAAAAAAATGCCCGATGATGTCGCACTTTTCACTTTTATGTTTCAAATGCCGTAATCGCGAGAACACGCTTGGCATTTGGAGAGCTTCGGCAAGTTGAGTAAGAACCCGGGGGCCCGTTCGTAACAGAGTTGAACTTTCGGCGGTTGATTTGCAAGTCTTAGCATCTCTCTATATACCGGTAGACGGTATTATTTTATACTCTATAGCAAATTATGGCAATCTTCCTATAGAGCGGGGGAGGGGGGGAATGAAGGAGATGAAGCAAAGACCGTTGGTGAATTTTTCAACGGCCCTGCATCAATTTTTAAGTAAAGTCGATATCGGACTGTATGTATTATATTGTCTTCCCGATTTTTCTCAACGTCCGATGCCGCCCATTGCGGAAGGAGTCCCGATACCCGGTCGGCACGCATTTAAATCAATGGATTTAAGCTCTTTAAATTGTTTCAGCAGTACTTGGTACTTGCTACAGAATACTTACCTCCCCACACTCAATAATAAACTAAAGACGGAACAACTTGTTGTACGACTCACTGGCCTTGGACTCGACCAAATCACCGTGGCATGGAATGATTCTGTCAAAATCCCAGCTTCCAATGGCCTTGAGTCCCTGCATCGTGCCTTCGCCGTGGCCCATCAAGCCCTTGTGAAGAACGAAATGGGTCAAGCCGCCATTGATGCCGCCCCAGTGGTTGATAAAGCTGAATCCACCAGTAGCACTCATTCCACTTCCTTCATACTGCTCTGTTGCAGGCAGATTGATCACCAAATCCGCAGTGATCATGCTCTTGGAAGGCTTGTGGTACAACACCAATTCCTTGTTTCGGTGGCCTGGAATGTACACTGCTTCAAACACATTGGCAAAGTCGGCGGGCAGTGGGGCGCCCTTGATAATCTTGTTGGCCATCTCGGTAGTGATTTGCACGTCGATTTTGGCCGTTTCCGAACGCGACTCTCGCTTCTGTGCTAGCTTCTGAGGTCCAATAATCGTCGCGTCTGGGAACTGCTTCTTCCACGAGTCGATGGCCATGTGGTGCTCGATATCGGGCGCAACAATGTACTTGATGTTGCGGCAGTCGAGCAGCTGCAGCAGTTTTTCAGACTCTGGGCCCCATGGGATTGGCGCAAACACAGCCAGCGACGGCGGGGTGGTCGGCAGTCTAATGGCGGTCGTTCGTGCGCCAATGGCGAGGCCGAATCTGTTGAATGGTGCGCTGTGGATGGCAATATCTTGTGTCACAAGCCTGCTGCTTCCGCCCACAGCCTTGTAGTATCCGTTCCAGTTGAATCCAAGAACCATTGTCTGTTTGTTTCTTTGGGTGTTTGTTTGTTAAATAAGTTGAAGAAAAAAGAATGATAATCGAAAAGTCAAACTTGGTGGTGGGTAGGCAACGATTTATATACTAGATTTCCGGGGTTTAGATCCAGTTGGGCGGCCTCGGAACTTTGATCTAGATGCATCTGTACAGTGATGACGGGGGCCTGCGCGGCTGCGCTCAATCTCGTATTTAATTGATCCAGCACCAGGATTTAAATCTAGATCCTCATCTTTAATAAATATAAAAAGCTAGAGCGGTATCTCGAGCTGTTGCAAAAAAAAATTAGATAAATATCATATATGCTACATCGATCTAACAAAAGTCTAAGTTCTTCTTTTGTTGATGTTATCTGTAATAATGTGCGTCTTCGTTGCGAAACATGGACCGCCAATTTCAACCGCAAGCAGCACCACCGGTCGCTAATCTCGGCATTTCGTTCAAATGACAGGTGTTGGGTATGCGTGTGCTGCTGCAAACAAAAAATCACAGGAAGCCTCGGCCCTTGATATACTTGACAGAATTGTCCCTAAATAAACCCAGCGTTAGCACATACTTTAAGTTCTTGTTCTATCAAATGGAGTCAATAATCCTCCAAAAACTTACGCTGCGTGGATTCGGCTGCGCACAAGCTGATTCAATGAAGAAAGCTGTTCCGGCTGTTGTTCCAATGGCCGACGCGTCAATGGAGCCGTAACAACACTACTGACTGCGGCTGCTGCGGGTGGTGGTGCTGGTGGTGCTGGGGATTGAGATGCAGATGACATCTGGTCAATGGCCGATGGTTCTGTGGACACAATCTCGGCCACCAGCGGCACTCCAGAGTCGTCTGCTTCCACCCCATTAAGATTCTGTACACATACCAGTGCATCTTCTCGGTTTTTGAATAATATCACCGCACAGCTGTACCGTGCATTGCTTTCGTCGTATACAGGCGAGAGCGACATTTGCAATATTACCAGGTCAAGCTGCCGCAATATCTCTCGTAAATCTCCAGCAGTCGTTTCTACATCCAAATGTGTGACACGCACCGAAGTTGGAGTGCCAATTCCTCTAATTCGTAATTTCTTTCGTTCAGGCTCGGTGGGGACTGCTGGTTGCGGCGGCGGTGGCGGCGGTGCCACTATTGGTTCGGGAGGTACATCCTCCATCATGTCCACATCACCATATTCGTGTATTGGTGCAGATGATGCTGAAAATGGCGGCGGAGAAGGCGGCGACCGTCGTCTTGATGATTGAGGCGGCCTTCCTTTCCCACTGGTTGAACCTGATTGTGGCCTTGATGCATCACGCGATCTCGACCGTCGTCTTCGTGTGTCTTGACGTCCAGAGGAGCTTCTGGAGGCTCTATCGGCCTCTCTCGATCTAGTATCGTCGCGCGTACTATCACTTTGTGCCGATCGTCCATTGCTCGTGTCTCTTAGTTGCCTGGGTCCCGTGGGTGGCTTGGGTGGAAGTCCTGCTGGTCGACTCTTGTCGGTCAAAGCACGACTTGTACCATTCTTGGTCCTTTTGCCGATACTACTAGTTAGACCTTTTTTAGTACTGTCGGACTTTGTGATTTTTGCACCGCCTAAACGTGCTGAATTGGCGCGTAAGCCTTGAGTCCCGGCAGTCGTTTCTTGTCCCTGCTGTTGCTGCTGGCTTTGTGCAATTTCCCGGTCTCTTTTAATCAGCCTATTGAACTCAGCTATAGACGAGTTGGTTCTTGGTGTTGGTTTGGTCGAAGTACGGAAACGTAGACTTAAAGGAAGGGAAGTAGACCGAGGCGGCGCGTTGTTCGTCCGTACCGTGGTCGTCGTGTCACGGTTTCTGGCTGCTGGGCTTTTAGTTGATATCCGACTGGCCAGGTCCTGCAAAGTCGCGTTAGTACTGGTGAATATGCATTTCTCGAAGAATATCTTCTTCATTCAAACAAACGTACATTCGTTTTGGGTGGCGGCCGTTGTAGGTTGACCATGGCCATGCGTCAAGGTGTGAAATGTCTTTCTTGCAAAGGTCCTTCGGCGGCGCTGCACTTTTTTTTTTCTTGTTACACCGGTCAGAGAGTTGGAGATTTTGGGAGCCGCGCCGTTTCATATGGGGCTCATTGCCAAAGCTAAATTCCTCTCAATCGAAACATACATAAATGTAATTCATTTTTTTATCGATACTACAGAGATGATACGGAATCAAATGACTCGTCCAAGAGCCTGAAATCGGGGTTGTGGACTTTGAGTGTTTGTTGAGACTGTGGGGACGATGTCGAGTTAGCCGCACTCCACGCCTTTTCCATCTCGCATCTCATCTTGCTGGCAAATAGTTCCATTTGGCCATTGCAACTATGTAGCTTGGCTTTAGCGATACGGTAGTTTAGTCCCAAATTCTCTGCTTTGGCTTCAGCTTGTTTGCGAATAAAATGCTCTTGTTGAAGCCACTCGCTTGCTTGTTCGTAAGCGCTGAGCAGCGCTACTCTATCTTGTTCAAGCTCCTTGATTCGCGTCTCGAGATCATCCAGATGCTTTCTTCCTTTCTTCTTATAGTCAATTGGTCGTATGGGGTATAATTGTAAAGCAAGCTGCACTGGCGGCGAGTATCTGTGTGGTTCGTATTGGTCGCTACTTGACGGCGCGGACGGCGACACTGGTTTAGGAAACATTGGTGATTTTGCAATAATCTCGTCTCTCATACGCATGTACTGCTCTTCATCAACTGCTGTCATTGCTGCTTTCTCGAGTGCTCTTTCGCTCCGGCTGGTAGGCTCAGGTCGCGGCATGAAGCTGGTGTTTTCATTATAAGTCACCCGCTTGCCAGTCGACCTGGGTGTCGTTGCACTCTTGAGGCACGATTTCAGTGACAGTTTCTGTCGCTTCGACCCACCGAAAGTGCCTGCTATATTTCTATCAATCTCTTGAATCCGTCGCATGTTCCAAAAATTGAGGTGGTATTTCTAGCTATTTGTGAAGAGCTAAAAGATATGGGAGTGTGTGGGGAAGTAGAAGAGCGTGAAAGTTCGCTTAACAACAAGACATCAAAAAATATGATAAAAATTATAGAATTAAATTAAAACGGAGAGAACAATCTAAAAAGATTTAACCGAGACAAGCTCGAAGTGCACAGCATGCACAGCAGGCGGCGAGCCTAATTGATGTTAGTGATTATTGTGGTTTCCAAAGAAACTTACAGAGGACCGAGACAGCTGGCTGCACCAGAGCCTTGCTGCTGTTGCTGCTGCTGGCCATAAGGACCCTGATTGTATCCCTGCTGGCCGTAGCCCTGCTGGCCGTAACCCTGCTGCTGACCGTAACCCTGCTGACCATAACCCTGCTGCTGGTTGTGGCCCTGGTGGTTGTTGTAACCTGGCTGTTGCTGTTGGCTGTAGCCCTGTTGACCGCCAGTTGGGTAGGCGCCGGCACCGTAGTTGTTGTTGCCCTGGCCGTGAACCTGAGCCATTGGTGGCTGCTGAGCCTGGGAAGTTAATTAGCAAATGTTGATCGTAATGCACGTACCTGGTTGTAGTACTCCTGCTTAGACATTTGTGAAATTGAGTATAGATCAAATAGCAAGTGTCAAAGATGAAAAAACGTTCAATTTTAAGATTAGCTACATTATTTATACATACTTGAAATTTAGAAAAGGGCAGGGTCCTTGTGCTCAAGTCGAACAGAGAAGAGCGTGAGTGGACATTGTCTTGAATCATAAAGATATATTGCCAGGGCCGCGAAAAACATGGGGTTGGTTGTCAGCCGCCTCTCAGTCCCTGTTACAACTGTACAGCTGCATGGAACAACGGCGGGCAGAGAACAAACGCGTCGTACGTACTGAAAAGTTCAGCCGCGCGCTTTTGTGAGAGCACAAAGGCGATGGAAAGAAAAGAAGCTCAACATTTCTCTCATGGTGAAAAATGATTAACAATTTAAGGGGGGTTTGAAAAACAAGTGTAACAGATCCTTTTGAGTAGTGGCATATTAGGGGGGTACTCAGAAAGTGTGCCAGATCTTATGAGTAGTGTCGGCCACTTTGAATCTGGTCAATAGGTGCATTGGTGGATATTGGAAATACATGGCACAGGGCTCGAATTATAGTCTGTATTGAAGAAATAACTTTTAATTTAGTCAGCTGGATATCAGGGCCAGACATGGATACTCTGACTGGTAGGTGGGAAGACCCAGTGAGCCCGGTATATTTAAATCACCTGCTATATATTTGAATCAATTGGACAGAGTACTGAGATTTAGATGAATGTAAAGTATAAGTCCATGGTAAAGACCGCAACTACCGATGGCAGCGTGACTTTGAGCGGAGCTGGTATATCAGAGTGTCTGACTTTGACCATGCGACGTTTAGTCAAGTTCTAGACATGGAACAGTAGTTGCCTGTGTAGAGTGCCAAACTTATCACCAGGCTTTAACCGTTGTCACGAAGACGCCGGTATGGATTTATGCGAATATGCTTGTTGGCTCAAAACTGCTGTAGTGTCTCCTTTCTACAAACACGCCAAGTCGGCTCGTAGAATCCAGCTTTCGCTGATTATGCCACAGGTTACGATAGAACATCCAATCTTAGAATAGAAAGAATATTCAAGTTGCAGTCAGCAACTACCTGGAGCACAAATTGCTTGCTTCATTGAGTACATTCGTTCTATTGTTCACGTAATACTCCAGTACATACAGTAAGTCGATATATACAATACAGAGGTGGTTGACTGCGCTACATGTTAGAACAAGAAAATTGAATCTGATTGCGTTTACTGTGGTTGATGGTATGTATTTGTAGTTCCAATGGTTAGTGGTAGATTGCGTGCGTGGAAGTTGGGGTTGGACACAGCTCATTAGTAGAGCCGGCGGTCGCATCCAAATAGAATGGCTATGAAAAGTAATAGACAATATGCAGTCAGTAACTACATGTGATCGAACTGATGATATAAAGATATGTGTAGTCCAATCTGTAAAGAGAAGCGGCACTAATGACTTCCTTCCATACACGAAACGGTCGACCGCGAATCAAGTAAAACACACCTTAACACAATCATTTAAATGTTGCACAGGAGAATGAGTTGGCTAATTACATATTGTGTGACTATTCATGAACATCTCGAGATCCTCCACTGTTTACTCAGAGGCGGCTGCCGCGAGTCAGTCAGCTAGACGGCAACATTAACATATATTAGATTCCATGAACTCCGACAATAGGTTCAAATCAGAGTTGTTAGAGCATCGTTCATTCGACATGGACTCAACTCCGCAATTGCAGCATGGATAAACTCGTTCTCAAATATTCAACTAGTATGGATAAATTTGTACTCAACTAAAGAACTAGCATAGAAAAACTTGTACTCAATTCAGGAAAACCCTAGCCAATTGTACAAATAAGTCGGGATACTGCGAGTTGCGTCATATACTCTTCCACTTGACCAGCTATATGGAGGCCCATGTATCGATCGAGACCTACTCGGACGGAGAACTCCCGAGAGGGCCATGTACCGGGTTGAAATAATATCCATGACTAAACTGGGGTTCTAGCCACTTCAGATGCTTCCGTTCCGTTATTGCTCGAGATGTGTCGTTCGAAAGTTCGGCGCTCCGGACTATAGGATGGAAGTACAGTAGTGGTGGACCCTTAGATTATTTGCACGGCTGAAGTATTTGATTTTATTCTGGGCTGTGCGCGGTGATAGGGGATAGGGGACCCTAGGATGGGACCTGTATCAATCAAACGTGGTGGGTGAAACTGGGAAAAACTTGCCCAAATGGGTCCCGGCGCGCGGGTACAGCAGGGAATGATGTGATGACACCGGCACGGGACTTTTTGGCACTGCATTTTCTTCCGAGCAGTGGAAAGACGAGATTGCAGAAGATCCCGACAATTTCGCAGAAAATGCCGACAATTTCGAACTAGCAGAGTAGTAATCTATAGTTGTGATAGGACGGTTGAAAATATATTTTATAACTCTAGAATCAGAAGAAACTTAAAGAGAATGTTAAAAAACCTTACCATACCCAAGGGTGCTACAGAAGAAGAAGAAGCGATGGCCGGAATGAAGCGTTCTGCCATGGTGGTGGCACTCGGTATTTACACTGTACATCTCACGAGCCGCAGCCGAAGTTGTTGTACGGTACAGTACCTATACGATTGGGCGCTACTCTAACCATCGATCGTAATCATCGTCTATAAGAGAAAAGAAAAAACAAAGCCCGTCGTCACAGCGCCGGCATGCCTTGTACTGAGAATTATTTACCGGTAGGCAGGAGAGCCTGGAGCACCGGTAAGACATATGAGAGTAGGGTCGGCATGCCGTAGAGGTCCCGGCGTCCCAGTTTTCACACACTGAAAAAAATAGCGTTTCTGTCTGCAGACACACAGCCAAAGACGCAGTGTACTGGCTATACGACTGATTTTACGAAAAAAGTGCAGGCTGTATAGGGGGTGGCAAGGTTCCGGTTGTCTATTGAATCGTTTATATCGTTTCCGTTCTCGTCGTATATTAAACCTTTCTGCTGTTTGACAGAAGCATCACAATGATCCAAACATCTGCATCGATAGTGATGTTGGTTGTCTCCGGATAATATATTCCCACTCCACTCTGCCAGCCGTGTCGCCGGCGTGCCGGTACCTTACTGGGTCTCGAAACTACTGTCAAGTCTTCAGAGGAGCCAACACACACAAATCCAATTCCGATACATTTAAAAAACGGCGTTTTGCTTTAAAGATATTTAATTCTCTATGGTGTATGACTGAAGACTTTCACATGAAAAATACCCAAAGAAGATAAGGTTTTCCGGATGTCTCCTTCAAGGTCTGTGGGTGGATGGAGGACCACCAAGAAAGTTCAGGGGGACGCAGTGCGGTCCCAAGCTGATGGGCCTTCGGTTGAGACGTTCCTCGGTCCTGTACTGTAGTACTATAGTAGTACCCATTCGAAATCTTAATTACTATGAAAAGCATGGGAAATATCTGGGATTCTATATATATCACATTTAATGTTCAACCTTTTATTCGCCACCTCTTCTATGATGAATGCGGAAAGTTATTCCTTTTTTGTACTGTGGTTTGTTTCAACTGTGCCACCTTGAGTGAACCTCGGAAAAACATGTGTGCGATATATACGAGGAGTGCTGTAGTAAAGAAAAAACAAACATCTCACTTCAAAGCCTTTGTTCGATTTTGTAAGTAAAATATAGAATAGTATAGTTTTTTGTCAAGTATATAGAGATTTCTATTTAAATCAAGTTAAATGATTTCATGATCGCATTAAATCGCACGTCACAAGTGCGACCCTTGATTTAAATGTGATTTGAGACCGCTCCCGATAGAAGACGGTTACGGAAGTTCAGCGACTCTGGCACGCTCCGAAGGGCAAGGCGGCGCCTCCGACCTGCAAGCCCACCGAAAAAAGCTTACCACGATGATCATCAGCTCCCGTAATTGACCGCTACAGTACAGGTAAATGCATCTGATCTGATTAGGTGATGATTCAAGTGCATTTCATGCTTGCAGGAAAAACGACTCTTATGGAGCTACGGTCCGGGTGCAGGCGGAGGCTATGCTTCAGGGTGGCAAATTGTCGCAAGAAAACTGTAACTTCCGTTTGAGATGGATAGTAGTGTCGTTAATATATAATTGGTTCTTAAGAGACCAATACTCTGAAGGTCCTTACGAGATTACCGAAAAACTCTGCAACACCCATATCCATCTACACTACAATGACAATTGTCCAATCCTCGGAGATAAATAACAAACTCCGTTAACCCAAACCCTAATGTTATAAGCGTCCTTCTAGTGAGTCTGATGGGAAGTCCGTGGAGTCATCGACTCTGCGCACGCGCGACTCTCTGCTTCACCATGTTGGAAAAAAGGTCCCAACCGCACCGCTGATCGGGAATTTTTTTTTCTGGGGTGTGTGTGTTTTGGCCAAGAATGCCCTATCTCACACCCGCTCTACAGATATCAAAGACCGTGTTGTGTGTTGTATATATTTAAATAAAGTCAGCTTCGCACTTTCCCTGTCTGCTCTTCTCTTTCGTCAGCTTCATATTCCATTCTGCTCACCCTCTGCACTCCTTCTTTTCCAACCCACCATCATCAGCATCGACAGACCTTAATATCCGTGATACCCTTCGATAGCACACTCTCCAATACCCTCTATTACTTTTTTCTTTGATCGCTCACAAAGACAAAGACTCCACCACGTTCGCTCGTCTCCTCGCCTCGCCGCCACCCACCCACAATGACGACCGATCCTGCTTCTATCGAAAAGCAAAACGAGGAGCTTCGACCTGATGATTCTCCAAATCTTCAAGAAGAGCCAATTCCGTTGCATGACCCCGAAAGCCATGATGAAGACTCGGCCCTTGCCCACCAGCTCTCGAGGGTAATGTCTCAGCCGGGCACCCTCGAGCGGCTTGAGTCGCTGTCCCGAGTACTGTCCACAAGAACTCGAAAGGACGGTAAACTCGAAGTCGACCCTGAAGACTTTGACCTCCGTGTCTTGCTGCAAAATGCAGTCACCAAGATGGATGCCCAGGGCTTGCCCATCAACAAGACTGGTGTCTCGTTCCGAGGTTTGACCACCTACGGTGTCGACGCTGGCGCCTCTTACGGTCCCTCGGTCGCTGAACTCTTGCGATCGTTGGTCTCATTCCCATCTGCTATCAAGGCAATGAGAAACCCACCACTTCGAAAGATTATTCAAGATTTCGATGGTGTCGTAGAGGCTGGTGAAATGCTTCTTGTGCTTGGCCGACCAGGTTCGGGTTGTTCCACTCTTCTCAAGACTATTGCCGGTGAAATCGACCAGTTTCGAGGCGTTGAAGGTGAGCTTCTCTATGATGGGGCTACTCAACACGAAATGCTTCAAAACTTCAAGCAGGACATTATCTACAATCCAGAACGTACGTTTGAAAAACGCGAGAAAAAAGATTCACAAAGTACTAACTTTTAATAGTCGACGTCCACTTCCCGCATTTGACTGTCGAGCAGACATTGCGATTTGCTATTGCATGCCGAGCCCCTCGAATGCGACTTGACAATATGTCTCGAAAGGACTACGAAACTTTGCTTCTCAAGATGTTGATGACTGTGTTTGGTCTTAACCACACTGCCAATACCAAGGTCGGTGACGACTATGTCCGAGGTGTATCAGGTGTATGTTCCAATTTAACCGAGAATACGAAAATTGGGAAACTAACTCAAATAGGGTGAACGAAAGCGAGTTTCTATTGCCGAAGCTCTTGCTGGACGTGGCATCATCTACTGCTGGGATAACTCCACTCGAGGTCTCGACGCTTCTACCGCTTTGGAGTACAACCACGCTATCAGAGCCGCTACCAACTTTTTGGATAACTCTGCTATTGTTGCCATTTACCAGGCTGGTGAAAACATTTACAAGCTTTACGACAAGGTCACCGTGATCTACTCTGGTAAGCAAGTGTACTTTGGTCCAGCCGATGAAGCCAAGGCATACTTTGAGGAGATGGGTTATGATTGCCCACCTCGACAGACTACTGCCGAGTTCTTGACTGCCGTTACTGATCCAAATGGTCGTTTCCCACGAGCTGGAATGGAGAACTCTGTTCCAAAGACTGCTGATGAGTTTGTGGCCTACTGGCAAAAGTCTGCTCAGCGTGCCAAGCTCATTGAGTCTATTGAACGATATAATAGCGGCACTAGCGGCAAGGCTACAATCGATCGATTCCAGGACTTCAACAACCAGAACAAGATGAAGAGACAGCGAAAGAAGTCCAAGTATATGCTTACTTATGGCGCTCAGCTTAAGCTCGCCGTTGTGCGTGGTTTCCAGAGAGTCAAAGGTGACATGGCTTACACCATTACTAACGTTGTGGGTAACATTGTCCAGGCTCTCATTATGGGTTCTCTTTTCTACAACATTCCAAGCTCTACCTCGGGTGCCTTTTCTCGAGGTGGTGTCATTTTCTTCGCCCTTTTGTTCAACTCTCTTTCTGCCCTCGCCGAAATCACCAATGCATTCCACCATCGACCCATTTTGCTCAAGCAAAAGAGTTATTCGTTCTATCATCCGTCCGTTGAAGCCCTGCAGGCTATCTTATCTGATTTGCCTGTCAAATTGGCTACCCTGACTTGTTTCACCTTGATCTTGTACTTTTTGGCGAATCTGCGACGAACTGCGGGACAATTCTTCCTGTTCTTCCTATTGCTTACAGTCTCGACGCTGTGTGTCGGCTCGCTTTTCCAGATGGTTGCCTCTTTGACCAAGTCGGCGTCCACTGCAAACTCGATTGCCGGTATCTTGGTGTTGTTGCTTGCGGTTTACACTGGTTATATGATTCCTACTCGAAGTATGCATCCTTGGTTCCGATGGATCAATTATATCGATCCACTGGCTTATGGTTTCGAATCAGTTATGGTGAACGAGTTCCACGGACGAGAGATGCCTTGTGACATTCTTGTTCCATCTGGTCCATTGTATGAGAACATTACCTTGAAGAATCAAGTCTGTGCATTTGCCGGTTCTGTTCCTGGCGAGCCTGACGTTCTTGGCGACACTTATCTTGACGTGAACTACGCATACTCTTGGTCCCACTTTTGGCGAAACTTTGGTATTATTGTTGGTTTCTGGATTTTCTTCTTGGTTATCAACACTGCCGCTGTCGAATACTTGCGACCAGTGTCTGGCGGTGGTGATGTGTTGCTGTTCAAGCGTGGCCACATGCCAGACCTCGAGTCTATTGAGGAAGGCAAGGTGGCTGATGAGCATGCTTTGCAAGAAGCTCTTGGCGGAGACTCTATCGAGGACCGTGAGGTCTTCTCTTGGCAGAATGTTGACTATACGATTCCAATTGAAGGTGGTACCAGAAAGCTTTTGGATAACATTCAGGGTTACGTCAAACCGGGCACTCTCACTGCTTTGATGGGTGAATCTGGTGCCGGTAAGACTACTTTGTTGAACGTTCTTTCTCAGCGAATCAATTTTGGTGTGATCACTGGTGATATGCTTGTCAATGGTAAGCCGATTGATTCTTCGTTCCAGCGACGAACCGGTTATGTCCAGCAACAAGATCTTCACTTGGCCGAGTCGTCTGTTCGAGAATCATTGCAATTTGCAGCTCGACTTCGACAACCAGCCAGTGTTCCAGATAGCGAGAAGCTTGCCTACGTTGAGACTATTATTCGATTGCTTGGTATGGAATCTTATGCCGAAGCTCTTGTTGGTGCCATGGGTCGAGGTTTGAACGTTGAACAGCGAAAGAAGTTGTCGATTGGTGTTGAGCTTGTCGCCAAGCCCTCTTTGCTTTTGTTCTTGGATGAGCCTACTTCTGGTTTGGACTCGCAGTCTGCGTGGGCCATTGTTCAGTTTATGCGATCGTTGGCCAATGCTGGTCAGGCTATTTTGTGTACCATTCATCAGCCATCGGCCACTTTGTTTGAGGAGTTTGATCGATTGCTGCTGTTGAAGAAGGGCGGTAAGACTGTTTACTTTGGTGATATTGGTCCTCACTCGCGAACTTTGTTGGGCTACTTTGAACGACAAGGTGCCCGAAAGTGTTCTGATGACGAAAACCCTGCCGAGTACATTCTCGAATGTATCGGTGCCGGTGCCACTGCTCACGTTGCCGAAGACTGGAATACATTGTGGATCAACTCTCCAGAATGCAAGGCTACTACTGATGAGATTGCCAAGCTTCAAGCTGACCTGCGAGCATTGCCAGATACACATGTGGATAAGAGTCTTCAGGGCAGGTTTGCTGCTTCGTATTTGACGCAATTGCGATGGGTGTATCAGCGAACGGCATACCAGTTCTGGCGAAGTCCTACTTATATCTTGGCCAAGTTTTTGCTTATGGTTATTGGTGGTCTGTTTTTGGGTTTCACGTTCTGGAATATTGACAACTCGCTGGCCGGTTTGCAGAACGCCATGTTTGGTATTTTCCTGATCCAGGTCTTGTCTGCTCCATTGACGAATCAGATTCAGGACTTTGCCGTTGAGTCGCGTGAGTTGTACGAAGCGCGAGAATCGTCGTCCAACACTTTCCACTGGTCTACGCTATTGCTGTCTCAGTACTTTGCCGAGATTCCATACCACATTGTGTTTTCGACCTTTTTGTTCATTGCCTTTTACTTCCCAGTGCAGTACGACACGTCTCCTCGAGTGGCTGGATACTTCTACTTTGTGTACTGTATCCTGTTCCAGCTCTACTATGTTTCGTTTGCATTGTGGGTCGTTTACTTCTCGCCCGATGCTCCGTCTGCTGCAATTATCTCCTCGGTTTTGTTCTCCTTCATGATTGCATTCTGTGGTGTCCTACAGCCCAAGTCGCAAATGCCAGGCTTCTGGGTGTTTATGTATCGAACATCGCCGTACACATACTTTATCCAGTGCTACATGGCCATTGTGTACCACGACCGACCGGTTATTTGCTCGCCTGAAGAGTTCAATGTGTTGCAGCCTCCATCCGGCCAGACCTGTGGCTCGTTTGTCGATCCGTTCATCAAGGTGGCCGGCGGATACATCAACAACCCATCTGCTACCACGGATTGCCAGTACTGTCGATACTCCGTTGGCGATCAATTCCTGGCCACTGTCGATGTCAAGTACAGCTACCGATGGCGAAACGTGGGTATTATCTGCGGATACATTATCTTCAATGTGTTTGCCATGCTGTCGTGCTACTACTTGTTCCGAGTCAAGGTGTGGAAGAAGCCTACTTTCTTTGGCAAGTTGTTCAAGGCCAAGAAGGAGAAGGAGGAGCCAAAGCCGGATATTTACACTAAGCAGGCTGGTGATGATGAGTTGTTGAGGTCGACAACGTCGCGAAAGGAACAGGAGGCTGCCGTGTCTAGCCATTCGCAGTTGTCTTAATAAAAAAACACACAATGGGTTTTCCTCCCGAAGTATATATAATTATTATTTTTATTTTTTCCTCTTTTTTTCTTAATTTGTGGTATAATCGAAAAAAATTTAATAGACATTTTCCAAATATTTCGTGATTCGTGTCAGAAATACCGTCAGACATCGTTAGCAGCATGGGCACGTCGGATACATTAGAAACCGGCACATGAACACAAAAACGCCGGAAACATTACGCGCCTGGACTGGGCAATTCACTGTACATTCGTTTCAAGGTTCGCTTCTCCATATATGCCCAGGAATAGAGCGCATCGTAACTCCCGGGGTGAGTATACCTACATGTCACCGTCTTGAAAATTTCAAAATGCAATGTTAAATAATATAAAGAAAAGCTACATAATCTCGTCCTCGCAAATAACCTCCATCAGGTCCTCGCCGTCCTCGTCCATCTGGTGTATCTCCTTGAAGTTGCCCACCACTTCGTCGTCGCGAATGACTGCAGGCAGCTGGCGGCCCTTGCCACGCAGCTTCCATATCCGCTTCGCCCGCTCGTTGGTGCCCACGTCAATAAGGGTGTAATTGACTTCCCACGAGTCTAGTAGCGTCTGGAGTCGTTTGGTGTCGCGGGTCATGGATCGGATAGGCGACGCGAAGGAAGTGTAGATGTAGATGGGCAAGTGGTCGTCATCGTCAGATTCGTCAGAATCTTCATCGCTGGACGATTCAGCTGGTTTAGACACAGTTTTGGGAGCGGCCTTGGGAGTGGTCTTGGCTGCGGCAGGCTTGACGCTATCGACCGCGACCTTCTTCGAGTCGAGCTTGGGGCTATCACGCTCTTTCTCAACGACAGGCTCTTGCTTCTCGACGACGGGTTCATGCTTCTCGACGACAGGCTCCTTCTCAACGACAGGCTCCTTCTCAACGACAGGCTCCTTCTCAACAACAGGCTCGTGCTTCTCAACGACAGGCTCGCTCTTCTCGAGCTGGTGCTTCTCAACGTCGAGTCCCACCACGGTAGCCGCATCATCGTCGACACTGCTCGCCTCGCTAACAAGTTCCTTCTTCGGAGTAACTGCCTCTTCCACGTCGTCTATAGGTGCTTCAACTTCTTTAGACTCAGTCTCAGCGACGGCCTTTTCTGAGATGTCTACAGGTGTTTCAGCTTCCTTAGACTCAGTCTCGGCCTCTTTGACAGATTCAGTATCGTGTTTGTCGACTTGTTTCGTAGGCTCAGTCTCGGCAACTTCTTCCTCTTTCGCGGGTTCAGACTTGGAAGGCTCAACCTCGGGTTCCACAGGTGCTTCATCGCTGGATATCGTTTCGGCAAGCTCAGCTGGCTTCTCTGCAGACTCATTGGTATCTTCTAGACTTTCCTTTACGTCTGTATCCTCTTTCTCCTGCTCGATTGTAGTTTCGTCCTCAGGTTCAGCTGCTTCTTCCTTCGAAATGCCCTCTTCTACCGTTTTCGACTCCACGGAGATGTCTTTTGCTTCGGCCTCTTCACTCACATTTGGATCAGATATTACTTCCTGCGACTCGCCATCTTCAACCGGATCTTCAGGTAGCGTCTCAACTTCCTTCTTGTAGTCGTCAAGAATCTCTTTTGTATTGGTGACCTCCGATTCGTCAACTAGAGGCTCTCTTGCGGCAACTTCTTCTGGCGCATCATCAGACTCCGTCGCCTTTGTTTCATTGCTCTCAAGCTTGTCACTTGAAACTGGCTCGTTGTCATCTTTAGTGGACAGCTCCAAAGCTTTATCTTCAGTGGCCGAATCCAAAGTCTTGTTGATATCCTCAGCAGTTTCCGTACTAGTAGTGGCATCACTCTTAACAGGTGCTTCTTCCTCTTCACCATCGGAGCCGGCCACCGAAGTGCCTACAGACGGTAGAGAGGTGGCGTCGTGCTCGCTATGTGACCTTTCGGCGTCGGAAGCCTCACTGTGATCTTCGTGCTCGCCATCTTTAGTATCAGGGCTCTCCTCCTTGTCGTCGGCTTGAGAATCTCCAAGAGAAGTACTGGCCAGCTCGTCAAACCGCCGCTTCTCCTCTTCGATAGTTTCAGCGATTTTGGTTTTCGGAGCATCGTCCTCTTCAATTTTATCTTGAGGAGGCTCCTCTTTGGTGATGAGTGTCGAGTCTTCGTTCGTCAAATGAATAGGCTCACCGCCGTGATGAAGCTCCTCAACTTGCTCGATCTCAGAAGCATGCTGGGTCTCATTATCAACTGTACTAGATTCCACCTCTTCCGGCCCCTTCGGTTGCGTTGCATGTGTAGTGTTGTTGTCTATAGGCGTCGACTCCTTCACATCGACTATAGCCACAGCAGCAGTATCAACATGTGTCGCTAATAGAGGCGGACCCTGAGCATCAGCTTTGGCGATCGTCGATGCCACAACTGGCGACTTGTCCTCAACTGTAGGCTCAGCCTTTAAAATATTGCTAAAGTGATCATCAATAGTGTTAGGCTTGACGGCGGCAACTTTATCACCCTGAGCGAAATCTTGATTACCGTCAAAATCCAGCCTGCCGTTATCCAACGCACTCAACACGTTAGACAAGAATGAGGTGTCGCCTAGCAAGCTCTGTGTTTGTGGTTCTTCGTCTACCTTGGCAAGTGACGTATCGCCGGCCTGTGTTGTGGCGCCAGTCGCCGCCGCGTTGCTCTTATCGGGAATCGTAGAATCCATAGTGTCGTCGCCCAAAAAGTCCAAATGGGCCAGTTCGTCTGCCAAAAACTGGTCGTCTGTGGAGATCAATGCTTTCAAATAATCGTCTTGTAAGAATGAACCCAAAAAGTCGCTGCTGCTAGTATTATTATTATTGTTGTTCGCGTGACTTTCTTCGTTGTGGGGTGTAGAGAGGAAATCCCGCCGCGGCGCCTCAGACTTGGCTAGATCGAGATCAGGGGCTTTTGTATCGGTGCTATCGTCGATTTTCAGTGAAAGCGCAGGGTCTGTGGTCGATTTCTTGACTTTTGCTGCTGGTGAAGCCTCGTTTGCTGCTGGTGTACTATTAAAGTCGAACTGTGGCAGTTCCACCTTGTGTTCAAGCCGTGGCGCGGTTCGCGACCGCGGTAGCTTTGACTTGGACGACGAGTGCGACAGTTTCGAAGATGATCGTGACAGCCGTGAGGGCTGCCGACGCACCGTCTTCTCCTGCTTGGGTTTGGAGGACAGCATGGAACGGAAGGTCACCCGGAACCATGCGCCAATGCTGAAGGAATCATCATCGTCGTCGGAGCCCATTGCTTAATTTCTTCAGGGGGTCTTAACTCCAATTTAGGTTCGAAAGAATAAAAAAAGCCAGCAAATAGGAAAAGTCGACCGAGCTGTATATATATATCTTTCCTGCTGTATACTTGCGATTGATGGCTTTTTTCAAGTGCAGGTACTAAAGGGAGTCGAGGGGAGAGAGTCTCAGGGGCAGCGGAGGGGGGCGGATGGTAAAGCCCTTTTATTTGTACGAACCAAGTGCTGACCGTTTTCTCTCAAAAGCTCATATGCGAGGCTCGAGGCTGCTAACGGCCCACTGCAGACTGTGGAAAATATGCGTGCATGCGGTGAAGATCATTTAGCCAGGTTGTTTGGTTGTTAGGCCGAGTGTCAAGGGTACCCCTTTCGAAAGCGGAGGACGAGTATAACGTTATTATTTTTCTACACATCTGAATCAAAGCTGAATTCTCCTACTAGTTATTTTGGTTATTTACTCTGTTAGAAATATCAAAGAGCTTGAGAATGCCCAGATTCTTTGGCATGGGATGGTTGAAAGATATTGTCTCGAACTGGGGATACATGCAGGAGAACCGGTAGGCGGATGCACCAGCTGCATGAAGAGGACCGCCTGCTCCTCAAGAACCTAGTCAGTAAATTTTGTACTCTACATCTGACACATGGTACCCATTGCATTGCTGACTTAGTTCAATGCTAAGGGCTATCTACTGTACTTGTTATATCGCTGCTCAATCCACAGTCATGAGCTAAGCTTCCCCTGCGATGCGGCATCTGCATTACCGTTATGCGTTGAGATCGAGATGGCACTACTGTAGAGAACACAATGCTGAGGTACGTGCACTCATTAGGTTGGTTCCTATTTCAGCAATAATAAAATACTGGTATTGTTTTATTGATACTTCATAGCAAGCATCTAATAAAATAATACGACTACTGGACGAGCACTATAACGTATTGTGCTTAAAGTGATTCAAATGATGCGGCTGAAACTTTGTGCCGTGCCCACTGTACATTCAGTAATTGTTGGAGAATTCTTTGCCTTGATCAATGCCATCTGATAATATCATTTGTTGGAAACCAACTATTTTGAAACCCAAATTTCCTCTACTCTAGATCCCCAATTTCCACAATTCCAGAGTTCCATGCCCCAAAAGCGTGAAGCTTGGTGCTCATCGGAGCAGGGTCGGAGACAAGTCGACCCGTTTCCGGTTACAGCTTTGAAGTAGGGTGCTATTATCTAGATGGAAAATCACACTGAACCAATCAGAAACTTAGTATCGGCCAGTATATGGTGATTAGATTGAACCATTTTCCAGCGTGATTTTAAACTTTGAGACTGTTGTACGTGGCCAGTTCACGAAATTTTAGCGGCCCGCCTTTCCGGCTCACACACAAGCTGGGCCCCTCCCCCTCCCTCCCTATCGCCCTGCCCTCCCCTCCACACACAGCGCAGGCAGGCCACATCACACATTAGGGCTTCTCCCTCTTTCCTTTTTCCCAACGAGACCCTCGACGACATAACTGTCTTCACTACCACTTTCTCTCCAACCTCCTCCCCCCTGATCCAGTAAATCTGTTCCTTCTCCCCGAATCAAATTGCTGTGACAGTAGTTTGGTTCATCCTTCCCCCTTTTGGATTTTTGTTTAACGGCTTCCTGGTATTTGCAAAACAATTGAAAACTTATCGCTGGTACGTGGAAATTTGGAGATCAGTGGGCGGCGGAAATTTCAACCAATTCTATTTGATCTAGATTCAAACAGAATGGAAATTTCCATACCATTTATTGGACTTCTAAAGAGGGATAACAAAAAACTAACTAATTGACAATAGGCATAATGGCTGAAGACTCTCTAGCGGAAACTCTCATGGCTCAGCACGAGCAGCAGAACGGCGAGTCTAGCAATTCTGCTGCCGCTACTGCAAACGGCTCCTCAGAAAAGAAGGCTTCTCGTAACGGCAAGTTTGACATTGCATCTCTCGAATCTTTCCCATCGCTCGGTGGTGCAAAGAAGTCTCAGGCTTCCAGCATTGGCGCCTGGGGTGCTGGCGCTGGTGCTGCTGCCGCCGCACCATTGGCAACTGAAAACTCTGGCGCAATCAAGGTCAACACTGCATCTGAAGTTTTCACTTTGCGAACTTCTGAACAGCAGCAGAAGAACGCTGATTTGATTCCTAATCTGCTGGCAAAGGTGAAACGGCTTCACCAAGTGTCTGCGGAGTCCTCTACTAGTAAAACTGCTGGCACTACGACTTTTATCATTAAAGGCAGCACTGAGAATGTAGCTCGATCAAAGCGAGACATTCGAAAAGAGCTGGCTGTCCGAATTTCGAAGACTGTTCAGGTACCATCTTCTGCTCGTGCATCAATCATTGGTCCAAAGGGTTCTAACTTGAAGCCAATCATTGAAAAGAGTGGTTGTGCTATCCAAGTCGCCAAGGCCGACAGCACTCCTGTCAATGCAAGGGATGATGACGACGACGAAGATGACCTTGTAGACGTGATCATTGAAGGCGATGCCGAAGGTGTCAAGTTTGCAGAGGATGCAATTTTGGCTATTGTCAAGACCAAGGTTCGAGACCTCACCACCAAGGTGCGATTCGAGGAAAAGTACAAGCCGTTTGTAAACTCTCAATTTGGTGCCATTAGCGGTATTAAGATCGCTGTGCCAAAGGAGGGACCTGTGGTTCTTTCCGGTGAACGTGGCTTGGTGTTGGAAACAAAGCAGAAGATTGAGCAATTTGTTCAAAACGCTGATAGCACATTTGCAACTTCTTCTGTCGCAATTCCAAAGGCTAAGCTGCGAGTCATTGATACCAAGCAGGTCTTTGAGAAGACTGGTGTCATTGCCATCGTCAAGGATGACGTGACAATTTTCGGCCCTCCAGAAAAGCTCAAGGCTGCTCGAGACTTGTTGACCTCGTCAGTAGAGAACTTGAATGTTCTGCAGCTGGATATTTCACGTGCCCATGGCAAGAACTTGGCCCACGCTGAAAATCTAGCTCTTTACTTGCAGGACTCCAAGCAGTTGGCTAAAATCCAAACTGAGAATTCCGTCAATGTTCAGTTTCCGCAGACTTTCAATGGTGACAATGTCATGGTTGAAATTATCGGCGCTAGCGAAGACAAGATCAAAGAAGCCAAGAAGAATCTTGTCTCTTTGGTCAACTCACTCGCTCCAAGTCATGTAAAGCGAGTCGATGATATTGATGCGTTTTTCCGACCTCAGGTTGCCAAGTTGGCCAAGAAATTGCAATCCGAGTACTACGTCAAGCTTGTCATGTCGCAGCCAATCGTCATTGTCTATGAAGGCAACCCTAAGCAAGACGAAGAAGATTTTGCCCCAGGTTTGGCTGAAATTCAAGAGACTGTGGTCAAGGCTGATGCCGAATTTGATGACATTCGATCGAAGCAAAAGGACATTACCACAAAGGTATTGACCGTGCCAGCTGAGGACCACAAGTATATCTCTGGTCCAAACAACACCACCCTTAACGCTCTTATTGGTGATGCTATGGTCACCATTGAATTCGGCAAGACTGCTTCTGAATCGAACAAGGATTCGGTGTCTATTCGTGGTCTCAAGAATGAAGTCGATCGAATTGTTGGCGAGATTGATCAAGTCATTCACGAAGGAAAGAACTACGAAGAGCTCTCCAAGTACACTACTGAATTCACATTCCCAGTAGAGCACTTGAGCAAATTGATTGGCCGACAGGGCTCCAACCTTTCTAAGCTTCAAGACGAGTTTGGTGTCCGAATTGAGGTTGACGAAAAGGGAAGTGGAACTGTCAAGGGTCTCAAGAAGAACGCTGACGCTGCAAAGGTTAGAATCTTGAACCAGGCTAAGCGAGTTGCTGATGAAGTGACTACTCGATTGAACATTCCTAGTGAGCGACATGCCACTTTGATCGGCCAGGGTGGTAAGTTTGTTCGACGTCTTGAGGAGCGATATGATGTCCGAGTACGGTTCCCTCGAAATGACGGAGCATCGACCAAGGACGATCGTGACGCGCCAAAGCATAAGGATGAGGTGGTTTTGCGTGGCCCGTCCAGAAATGTTGCCAAGGTCAAGGAGGAGTTGTTGGACTTGCTCAAGTACGAAGAAGAGAACTCATACTCAGAAACGATCCATGTTCCAGGTAAGGCTCTTCCTCGAATTATCGGCAAGCAGGGTGAGTTCATTAATGAGATCAAGGACACCACTGAAACTCGAATTGATGTAGCTCACGACGAGGCTGACAAGGAGAATGGTGACAAGAAGGTTTCTATCACCATTACGGGTACTAAGAAGGGCGTCAAGGACGCTTCTGAACAGATTTTGGCAGTGGCTAAGGATGTTTCAGACACCGTCACCGAAATTGTTGACGTTGAGCCAAAATACCACAAGTTCCTGATTGGACCTTCTGGCTCTGTTATGCGGGAAATCATTGAAAAGGTGTGCGGCGATGATTCTGTGCAGAACTCCAAGATGATCGATATCCCACCAGCCAGCAGCGGCAAGTCACAGATCACTGTCACTGGTAACAAGAAGTATGTTTCCAAAGTGGTTAAACGAATCAACGAATTGGTTGCAGACCACGCATCTCGTGTTGAGATTGTTGTGAATGTTCCTACTGCCAGGCACGGTGCTTTGATCGGCCCAGGAGGTGTGGTAAAGCGAGAATTGGAGAGCAGCTTTGATGTCATGCTTGCCATTCCGCCACAAAACTCTGGCAAGGAAGGTGTCAAGATTATTGGTAAGCAGGAGAATGTCGACAAGGCCAAGGCCCGTGTCGAAGAACTGGCTGCTAGCATTTTCAAAGCTGAAGTTTCAGTTCCAAAGCATCTCCATGCGCTACTTTCAGACCGTGGCGCATTGCCTCGACGACTGCAGAGCGAACTTGATGTTCGTGTCGAGCATGGCCGAGGTAGCTTGCCAAAGCTCAGTGATTCAACAAAGGCTCCATCTTCTGAATTTGTTGGCGAAGTCTTGATCACTGACGATGCATCAGAATCTGCTACCAAGTCCAAGTGGACTGTAGTTGACGATGCCGCTAAGGAGGCGAGCAGCGAGGAAGTCATTGTTCCATGGCGATTGCGAGGAACTGACGAGCAATGTGCCAAGGCCAAGAAGATCATTGAGGATTCATTGAACCAAGTACGAGAGTACAACGCCATTGGCTATCTTTGGTTGGCTGATCCTGGCCGATACAGAATGGTGATTGGCCAAGGCGGGTCGCGAATCAACAAGATTCGTCTTGAGACCAGCTGTAGCATCAACGTGCCAAAGAGCAGTAGTGGCAAGGCTGACGATGTCATTATTATTCGAGGCAAGAAGGAAAATCTTGAAAAGGCAAAGGAGATGATCTTGAAGAGCATCAAATAGAGCCTGATCTGTGCATATTATCAATGGGGGGTTTGAAATCTCCAGAAACTCTTCTTTTACGAGGGGGTAAAATAAAAAAAATTCAGCGTTTTTTGTATAAAGTTTTTTATGTTATGTTTCTGTTTCTAAAAACCTTTTGGATTACTGCTGTTTGGGATGGTAGTCCTGTTCTTCTTCCCATTGGACGCCGCAGTACTCTTCGATATATCCAACGCCATTCGCATCGAGCTCAGGCATGACCTTATCATCTTTGCTCGTTGCGACGAATATCGTACCCCACTCCATTCCTTCCTCTATCGTCAAGTTTTCGGCGTCTTCCACTTTGAGGATCGCGAAGGGCATAATCTGCAACTCCAGTTTACTATCCTTGCCCAGCTTGTCGTTGAGCAAAGTCTCTGCAACTTGATCAGTGTTGTTGTAATATAAAGGTGCCAAAGTCTGCATTTCGTACCGCAGAACCTGGTACGGGTTATGCGCTACAATGCTGCAGAAATGCTGGAATGTCTTGTCAGTCGCTGCGCTTTCGACAGCCTTGACCAGCTCGTCTTTGGATGCGCTTCCAGCTTCCGTAGGAGGTTCAGGCAGCGACTCGGATTCGGGCAGCATCTCCACCTTGGACTGGTCGAAATCCTCATTCTTCTCTGCATCTAGTACTTCATCGTCTACTGTAATGAAGTAGCCTGACTTGAACGCAGGCCACTTTTCATCTGCCACCTCTTTTACACTTTGGCTTGGCTTCTTTTCCTCCTTCTTTATCGATTTAGTCGGAGCTGTCGAACTAGCACCCGCGGACGACGCTCCAAAGCCGCCGCTGCCGAAAATGGATTCGCCGATCTTGGCGATTTCCGCCTTCTTTGCTTGTGTCTTCTGCTGCTCCTCTCTATCGAATTGCTCCTCGTCGTCTTTCCGTTGTGCTTCGACTTGCTCGTTGCGTCGAATGCCCCGAATAGCCCGGATAGATCCCTCCTTGCGTCTACATTTCGGCTCTGGGCATACAAGCACGTAGACTACTCGGTCGTAGTAACCGGTGATCTGCGAATATACCTGTGCCAGAAGTTTGGCTTTTTGGCCGCATGATTTGCACTGCGTTAGTTTATCAGCCGGTCGAACGTTTTGTAGCCACACCGGGTACGACCCAATGTGATTTGAGGTGAGGTTCAGCTCGCTGGTGTTGGTGATGGCCTCGTCGGCAAATCCGAGGGATACGTTGGTATATCCTACTTCGTAATCCGACTCGTCGTAGTCTGAATCGTAGTTGTCGTCGCTCATTGTGGTTCAAGTGTTACCGGTCTACTAGAAAATTTCATGTTTTTCCAAAATCTTTTGGAAACGGACCGCGCGGCTGAACATGCGGAAGCATACGTGAATGAAGATATAGACAAGTGTCTTTAAATAGGCATTATTTACATTTATATACAGTATTATTTACAAGTGGCGAGGGATCGAAATCTCCTCATATGTCTGAATCACATCTCCGGCTTCGAACGCGGTCCATTTGTCGAACGCCAACCCACACTCCGAGTCCTTCTTGGCCTCCATGACTTCCTCCTTGTGGTGTTTCATGCTACTGAACGTGCCGACATAGATCTCCTCGCGGTTTCGAAGAACCTTGACTTTGGCTGTGCGTTCAAGCAACCCGTTTGTCACTCGGCAGCCCGCAACCTTCTTGGTAGTCTTCTTGACCGTAATGTCGAAGATATCCCTGATTAGCGCTTCGCCAAGAACCTTGTGCTTGATTTCTGGTTTCAACTGAGCAGTCAAACGAGCAGTTACATCCTCCAAAAGTCGGTAAATGATGCTGTGCTCTACCAGGTCGACTTTCTTGCGTGCAATTGCAAGCGCGACGTCTTTAGAGAGCTTGGGGAGGTTGAATGTTAGTAAAGTGGCATTGGCACTCTCTGCTCGCACCACGTCAGACTCGGTTACCGCACCGACTCCTGAATACAGTACAGATACTTCAACATCATCGTTGCCTAGTCCTTGGATACAGTCCCGCACAGCCTCTGCCGAGCCAGACACATCCGCTTTCACTATAAACTGCAGAAAAGTCTTTTGCTTATCTTCAACAGCTCCGCTAGTTTGTTCCTCGGGTGCGAGACCGCGTCTTATACGCTCTTCACGCTCCGCTTGCTTCGACGCCAGTTCGTGATGTTGCTTTCTCTTTTCGTTCAACACTTCTATATCTTTTTCGAGCTGGAGCTGGCCCTCTCGTTCCAGCCGGTTCTCCACGACCCTCTTTGCATGTGCTTCGTTCTTAGCCTCAAAGACCTCGTCGCCAGCCTCAGGCAGCTCCTTCCAGCCCAATACCTCCACGGGAGTTCCAGGTCCAGCCTGTTTCACCCGTTTGCCTCTATCGTCTGTCAATGATTTCACTTTGCACCATTTTGTACCAGCTACAATTGATCCACCAGGTTTGAGTGTGCCGCGTCTCACCAGCATGGTGGCAGCGTTGCCCACTCCTTTCTTGACCTCGCTTTCGATAATCCAGCCCTCAGCGCTGCCTGTTGCCGGAGCTTTCAGTTCCAGGATCTCACTTAGAGTTAGAATAGCTTCCTCCAGCTTGTCAATGTTGGTGCCTTTAAGACCAGACACTGGAATCACTTGCGTTTCTCCGCCGTACGGTTCAACGTCCACATTATTGGCCGCAAGCTCGGATATCACATGGTCCACATCGGCATCTGGGAGATCGCATTTGTTGATTGCAACGATCATTGGCACGCCCGCATTTTGGGCATGTTTTATAGCTTCTTTGGTTTGTGGCATGACCGCATCATCGGCAGCTACAACCAGAATGACAATATCTGTAATGTTGGCACCCCGTTGTCGCATGTTCAAGAACGCAGCATGCCCTGGGGTATCCAAAAAGCAAATCTGTTTCCCTCCGACGTGCACGGCAAATGCACCAATGTGCTGCGTTATGCCTCCATGCTCACCGGCCGCGATCGAGCTTTTCCTCAAGTAATCCAAAATCGTAGTCTTGCCATGGTCGACATGGCCCATAATCGTTACAATAGGCGGTCTGAGCGGTGCATCAGGAACTTCAGGCGCCGGGAAAATGTCCTCGCCCTGGATTTCGTTCACTACAACTTCGTATCCCAGCTCGTCTGCTATCAAGCCCGCGGTCTCGGCATCAATCACATGGTCATGGCCCAGTTCTGTGAACCCAAGCTCGGACATGGTAGCCTGCAGAGCCGGCAAGCGTTTTTTAAGCATGTGAGCAAAGTTAGCAATAGATATAAACTTTGGTATCGCGATCGTGGGCTTCTTTGCAGTTGTGACCTTTACTTTAGCTGGCTTCTTGACCGCCGCAGCAGGAGGGGCTTGTTCATTCACTACTGCTTGTATTCTGTCAATCCGGTCCTTCTGCACTTTGTTTGGTTTGAACGTCTTTTTCTGTTCACTTGACTGAGAATTTTTCTCTGTGTTGCTTTCGGATCGTACTGGCGGCGTGGTTTCAGGGCCGTTCTTGTTCGCATGGAGTCTATTCGTTCTCACGCCAGGCTTATTACTGCTGCGGTTGGCGTCGATCCGTCTTGTAGGTTTGTCTTTTCGTTCTAATGACGGTCTTTCCATCTTGGCGACGCGGGAAGGTCGTGGCGTACTGACCTCAGCCTTCGATTCAGAAGGAGGCGTAACAAGAGGGCCAAGCTTCGCGGGCTTGGCTGATCTCTGAGCCATGCGCGACATGGCAGATAATTTACTGCTCCATCTCACCTGCTGCTTGAACATGTTGTAGTTTAGCCAGCTCGATATGGCTGTAAATTTTATTGTGTCCAGGTACGAACTCGTATAACAATCTCTTTTTCCGAAACAACGACACCACCCATTAACTAGAACACAAGTTTTTTACCATTTAATTCAAAGGTGTGAAACTGCGCTCCCGCCGCCGCCGCGCGCAAACACAAGAAAAATTTCAGAGCGCGCCACCAAACCCGCCGCGTAAACGACGCGTTTCGTGCGGCGGGTGCGGCGTCAGGGTTTTTTTGATTCACAGTGGAAAACTTCTACCCAAACATCCAGTGTAATTTTAAGAATCAATTTTATGAGTTAGAAAACAATTAAATAAGAATGCAATATAAAGTACAGATTTTTTTTCCCGAAAAAAAAAAGATTTGAGTAAAATGAATGGCGAGAGCTTCTACACTCTCTTCAATGCCTGCAGTAAAATATCCAGCTGCACAAATTTTGCAGGATTGTTTGCAAAATCCTGATGCTTCTTCCCATTAACATGCTCCTGGAAATCGTCAAATGTGACTTGACAGTTTTCGCAGTAGCCCATGTTCTCCTTCGCCACTGCAGCTTTTGCTTGCACTTTCTTGGGTGCCGGTTCAGCCTGTTGCTCTTGTGGCGGCACTAGCTTGACTGGCGGTAGCTTTTGGTCATGCTCCACGTTTGGATCATCCTGATGTACTTGCTCCGGAGCCCCTTGTTCAACTCGTTGCGTAGATTGTTCTAGAAGAGCCGCCTTTTTGATGCTTTCCTCATGAGTTTGCCCTTTCCTAATGGGAGGCATGTTCTCTGATAGCTTTTGGGTTGATTTATGGGCGCCGAAAACACCAGAAATTTCACGAGAGGCATACTGTGCAAGCTTGCTTTCATGTGTCAGCGGCTCTCCCACGGCCATGGTCGACCGCGTGGCAGAAGTAGAGTTTGATCTGTTAATGCCGGATGCGCGAATCTCATGAAAGAAAAGACGCTTGGCAAAATTATCGCCCTTAAAAGACTTGTTAGGGCCGTATACCTCGTCTCTCTTTCGCTTGAACACCGGCTCACGTTCATCGTCACCCTCGGCCATGGCCTCGCCAAGGTAAGGTTCGTTCTCCTTGTTAGCATCCGCATCATCGTACTCCTCTCCCACGTTGACGATCCGATTTTGATCATCTTGAGAGGCAAGTTTCTCATTGTGCACTTTGTTACTCTTGGCATCTTCCGCAATCTCTACGTCTTGGATTTTCACCTCTGTCTGTGATTGAACTTCCTCCGCTTTCAATTCAACAGGATGCTTCCCCTGTTCTAATTCTTCTTCGTCTCCCTCTCGCTCGTCTTCAACATCGCCTCGAACAGCTCTAGTTTCCTCCTCGGTTTCGTCCTCGGTCGCTTGCGATTGAGCTCCATGTTTCATTCGTCTCTCCTCCTTCAACCTTCTGACTTTGTCGCTCTTCTCTGCCGGCTGAGTGATTTGGAACGGGCACCTGTAAGAGTCGGTCCAATTAAATGTTGGCCACCATCGTACCTCGTTCAGATCCTTGAAGTCATAATCTTTTATTATTGTAGGCTTGTATAGATGACGAACATCCCAAACCAAGAGATACTCTTCTTTGAAGTAGTACATGTCTTTTCTCTTAGCAGTGGGGTCACGGTCCGATGGTCCGGCATACTTCTCTTCGTGCAGAATTGTAGAAAGCTTGTGCTGCTCCTGCGCAAAAGGATGCCGGCCAAGCAGATTTGTCAAAAATCTCACTAACTTTTCAACATTCCATATTTTCAATCCATCTGACTCCGCTATTGTGAGCACGTCCTGAGAGCCATAAGATTGGTCGAGAGAACGAGCGGTTATAATCAGCGTAACATTCTTGTCGAAAAATGGTGCAATCGACGTTTTAAGAGATTGTAGGACGGGTGCCACTCTTTCGACAAAACCTCGGTCCACATAGTCAAAGTAGGCGGTGTGTTTTGTCATGATAGAACGCCATTGTTTTTGCCATTCCCTCACTTGCTGGTCGGATCCACTCCTACGACTTTTTTCTTGATTAGAATGACGTTGCCGGACATGCTGATGCTGCTGATGATGTTCTAATTGATTCTTTTCAGGAAGCTGCCATTGCTCTCGCTCTCGTAGCTTCAGGTTAGCACGGGCTTTAGAAGGGCTAAAACGCGTAACAAGCTGGTTGGTGCTACTTTCGCGCAAAGGTGACCGCTCAACGCCCTCCATTTTGTCGAACGGACAAAATTGTCGAAATAGTGCCTTAGTCTTTAGAAGCCCGTTTTTTTTTTGCTTGAGCGGGTTTATTATCAGGCAGTCGACAGTTTGGTGGGTGGGTGGTGGTGAGGTAGTTGAGAAGTTAAGCTTCGAGCAGCATGTTTGGTCGTGTCGCGGTGATCAGCGCCCGCCGACGCCTTTTACGCGTGCAAGCCACAACATGGAAAAAAGGGAGCAGGTCCAGTCCCATGTACTCAGAAAGGACGCGTTCGATTTCTGTAAAATAATTTACAGCTTAGATGAGATTTTGCAGCATTTATTGCTTCAATTATTGTTGATGTATAAACCCTGTAGTTTCGATCAAATCATCTACTCTCAACCCAGATGCTCAGCGAACCTTATCGAAAGACATTGTGGTGAAAGTGTCCAACAGCGTCCAGACGTTCAAAAAATTAAGTTTTCATAAAAGGGCACATATATATGTATATATAAGTAGTAAGTAAGCGAAGAAATTTGTATAAATTTAGAGAACCCACAATCGGAGAGGGAAAAAGTGATAACGAACAGGGGGGATGAGTAAGGGAAGTGTTGGTAGTGTTGAATCTCTCTTTTTTTGCTGGTTCAAGATTTTTCTCTGATTTTAATCGGTCAGGGAAATAAAAGGGTGTGTAACCTCATAGGTCTATAGTATTACACATTTGTCCTTCTTCTTCTTCGACTGTTTCCGTCTCTGGTCCGAGCGAGAATTGTACATGTCATTTATCTGTTGTAATCGCTGTTGTTGAAACTGTTTCTGTTGCATCTGCAGCTGCTGGTCTTGATACTGTCTGCTAGGATGAGGAAATTGTCCACCACGAGCTTGGGATAGATCCTGCGGTATATGCTGTTGAGAGGGATTGACACCACCAGCCTGGTTCTGGAATTGTTGCTGGTACTGTTGATTTGTGTAGGCAAGATGATATGGTGCATCTGGGTTTTGCTGTTGGCTGAGATATTGGTGATATGCAATCGGGTCGCGTATCAATCGACACTTTCGAGCGCAGGTGAAGAATGCATTTTCAGTGTTGATATTCAGCTTTGCAGACGATTCGTAAAAGGGCACGTTGCCCAATTCTCTGGCCAGGGCTTCTCCTTCTTGTGTCGAAATTTGCCGTTCGTGTGATCGGTCTGACTTGTTACCAACTAACACTAGCGAGTATGCTTCATCGTCTTCTTTAACTCGTTGGATCTGAGCATAGTAGTTTTTGATACGTGCGAATGAGGAGCGGGACGTGATCGAGTACACCAAAATAAACCCCTCGCCATCACGAATCCATTGATCACGAAGGGCCGTAAACTCCTCTTGTCCGGCCGTGTCTAGTACTTCTAGAATGCTTTCTTGGCTGTCGATGACTACTCGCTTTCGATAAGAGTCTTCAATTGTAGGGTCGTACGTTTCGACGAAATGGTTCAAACACAGTTGAATTGTTAACGCAGTTTTGCCGACACCGCCATCACCCAGAACGATGACCTTGTAGAGAGGGATCGAGTCTCTTCTAGAAACTTTCATCCTCTCGAAAGTTGTGTTGTGTTATTGCAGAGAAGGGGTTACGACCGGCCGAGGGTAAGGGTGCGAAAATGACGTCCGTCAAACGACCAGGCACAGGTATATATTATCGCGAGCCGAGTATGACGCGGGAACGGGAATAAAAGATGACTGCCTCTGCGTAATGTGGACTTGGCTGTCGGGTAGAGGGCCCTGGGATGGTGCAAAAGGATATGACTGTGAAGCGTGTCTGTGTGTGGGTGTGAGTGTGTGTTGTTGTGCGTGTGTGTGTTGGTGATTGTGTGCGTTGCGTTTGAAGCGAAGCTGGGTCTGGCTGGCGCACACACAGCCAAAAAAAAATTATTACTACGGAAGGCTCTTTTCATTAGCAAAACGAACTGGAATCTGACTGTCTATAGCAATTGGGTGGAATATATATAAGAATTACTTTAATACATAGAAAACAATATATAATCAGTATAAATAAACAGCAGCTTGAGCAATTGTTCAAGCAGGAAGAAAAAAAGACCGTGCTGTGATTTACCCAGGACGTGACAAAAAATTTAATGTGTACAGTATGAATGTGTTGCCGCTTGTTCAATATGTAGGGGATCGAGGGGGGTTTTGGCGGGCGCAAACACTACACACGCTTACAGTAAGTAAGGGGAAGACCATTTTAAGGTGAATCGCGACGCATCTCAGTACATGTAGAGAGAAAAATTTTGTCCGCGCGCACGCGCAGCAGCTAATATGTCCGATAGAGAGAGCGAGATCTTTAACGTTTGGTAATAGATTAGTGTATGTACAAATTCATTAGTATAAATAAGATGTATGAACAGAGAGAAGAGTGATAATGGGTTCGTTAATCCTCAAGGAAAGGATTGTTAAGAGGCACTTTCCGTCTCGTCCAAATGTCTTCGCTAGAGCCCTTGGTGGCTCGTTTCTTCGCCAGTTCAGACTTGTAAAACTGTGCAATACGCCGTTTCTGTTCTTCTTCATCGGCAAGCTTGACTCCTAAGCAAAACTTGAGCTTGGATCGCTTGTCTTTGCAGTCATTGAATTCACCAAAGCGATAAACGTTCCTGAACTGGCCACCCACAGAGTAGCATGCATATAGGTCGCCGAACGCTTGAGAGCAGCTCATCTGAGTAGGAAAAGATGTTAAGCTATACTCGACAGGGCCATCGTCCTGAATCCGCAGAATCTCTTTCTCAATATCGTCGCTCATTGTGGTTTGGTTAGTTCTTGCAGATGAGTTGTCTGCGGTGATTGCTTGGGATCAAGATTATGAGCACCAGCCGCGCGCTGGTGTCACCAATCAATTAAATCGCCCAACCGGCATTTAAATGGTATCGATTCAATTGCCCACCGGCATTTAATTGCATTTAATTGGGTGGTGCCGTTTCCCACCAGGGTTCTGAAGCACAATTGCTGGAATATTTATCGTCCGGGATCTTATTTAATAGCCGCTTCAAGTCATCTTTCTTGACAAGAATTGTATTTGCTGTTTTACAATGTAGCCAGGTGCAAGAACTTCGAAAGCGTGTCGAGCTATGACAAGTGTGCAATGTAATTTAATTCTTTATATTCGTGCCTGATAATGGCAGACCAGACAGAGGTTTTCCTTTGGAATAAGCAAGTGAACAAGCATCCGCCCAAGTAAATCTACACCAATTAGTTTCCACGCGTAGTAGCCTCAGCCTCTCCTGTACAATTTCTGTTTTTATCGAATCGATCCGGCAAAGATATGATTTGGAACAGTCTTTTTGTCAAATTTAAGCGCTTCTCGTCCAGTGTTTCCCTGATCCTTGCCTCTCAAGTATTATCAATAATCAATATAGGCTGTCGGTAGCCGTTACTCTTAACAAAGTATGTATATACATCTTTGGCTGGAGATTTCGTCTAATCTTCTCAATCCCTGAGATGAAATCCACTCGCCTTGGGAATTAACTCCGTGACCTTGTGGAGCGTGATAACCGACATCCTTAAGGCTCACGATATCCATTGCTAAAAGCAACAGATGGCGGCCAATAAACGACTAACTTCAAGTTCTCGAGTCCAAACTCAGGGACGTGGTTCGAATGGAATTGCGAACAATTTAGAAGGACTAGGAACACCCATTCGAAGCACATGGCGATCGCATAGCTGGTCAACGTGATGATCTTGGCGACTCGTAACTCTTGCCCAGATCATCGAAAGCACTCTTATAGCGAGCATGCTTGACTGTAGTACAAATATTCAATCCGAATTTCATAGAGGCAGCGAGCCGTAGACTGCTGTGTACATTGAATCGCTATGACATTATTTGCTCAATCTCTGTGTACTGATGTTGCGTATAACCCCCAGTTTCACTTTCTGTTGCACAATACATGCATTTTGTCTAATACGTATGAATGGTCATCTAAAGCGTATGCCAGCCGCACACGATCAGTAGGCAGCCTGGATATACACAGAGCGATTTTGATTCACTTCACTGTGATACGTCAGCGGATGTACCTATCTAGTTCAAAAACCTCTCATTTACACAAATACGTTGAAAGGAAACTTCAGGTCCACGAGCCTTCTTAACTATCCAAAGACACAAGCGGTAGGCATATGAATCAATAACATGTTCAAGGACGGTTAGTTTAAGTCTGGGGTCCCAGTGCCATATTCTTAGTAAGCTAGCCTGAATAAAAAATAATATTGACAACAGTACTGTAAATCTTTGTCTTCATCTTGATTCGTCTCAGCTGCTGAGTGGGCCATGGATTTCCACCGCCCGTAGCAAAACCACT
>JAKTSG010000052.1:0-71711 GCA_030580095.1 Blastobotrys petasosporus | reverse complement strand
GCTCCAAATGAATCTGGAATTTTACAGTCCAATGGTGCTGCATCGAAGCATGTATCGATTGCTTTCTGCCTAGCTTCTCTTTTGGCGGTAATACTTTAATTCCACTGGCTGCTGTATCCTCTCTTATTTTTCTCTGAAACCTGAAAGTATAACCTATTCAAACACGAACACATTTACATATTTCTATATACATATTGAACACATTTAATATATTATCTTTAAACTTATTTATCTGGAGTCCCCAAGTTCATGATATTCGAGGATTACGTTACGCTTCTTGGATGAAAGTTGATACTTTGTAAACTGAGATATGAGGCTGTTTAATGCGCCTAGTCAAAGAAACGAGTTTATGAAATTGCGGCTTTCAAGTTATGGCATGTCATCGGTCATGGACTTCAAAAACTCCTAAAATTTTCACTCTGGTGACCTGTAGCAAAGAGCATTGCCACGTAGGTAACGGGAGAACAGTTCTAACCCTGAACTTTTGGAGCTTAAATAACCTAAGGTAACAGAAGAAGATACACAAGATGAAGCATACAAGTACCTTAGTGGATGATGTAACAACAGCCATGGTAGAGCGTCGAACCTCTGAATAATATGTTGATGGTGGGATGAACAATTGTTAGACTGTGCGACACTCGTGAAAGCATACCAAGGAGGTCCGAGCGCAGTTAGCGTAAAGGGAGTGTTGCATATATTATACTTGTAACAGTTGAATATTGCTACAGTATTACTGGTCTTGGGTTCTTGTGTTTTTCTTCACGATGTTGAGGCGTAATCTTAGGCAGCCAACGAAAGTCATGTTGTAGGCGCATGTCTACGAGATTATGGCTCTCTTCACAACATTCAAATCACGAGCAAATGGCAAATACAAATGCACAGGCTATTTCATTGCACCTGTTTGTGCATGGCATTGAGACATAGCTGACATGGGTATTAATCAATCGAGAAGGACACTTAACGCAATGATTTTCTGAATGTAGTCGTCCAAGCAAAGCATGAACAAGCTATGGTGAAGCTACACGACACAGGGGTCATCTGATCAAAGACCATCAGATGCACCCCAAGGATCAGCTATTTGATCGATGAAACGTTATTCAGGTACAGAGATGCGTATGAAATTTCGTGAATCTGATACTGGTATCATGTCGCTGATCTACAGATGCGGAGTTCAAGGGGCTCTCTCTTGACCGTAAGTTCGCAAGTTTCTTAAATGTACTAGAACGATTATGGCGAGCCAAAAACACCCGGGGAATCTGATAAGAAAACTTGCAGTCAGAGCAGCGACTTTACTTTCCCAAGCGCTTAGGAAGTGCACCAAGACAACCCGTTTTCAGTCACCTGCGCTAGAACTGAATCAACCTTTTGCACGGAAACAAATGAACAGAAAAAAAACTACACTGGAACGCAGCTTGTACCGGTACTGGTCCGTGCCGCCAAAGTGTTCAAAAAAAAAGGTCTGAGGTGTGCAGCAGCAGGAATGCACACGCACAAAAGTGGGTGGCCCGAGCGTGCATGGATATGCTTTTGAGTTAAAGTATGACGACAACGGGCGATCGTGATAAATTTTTCTTCAATGTTAGAACTGTCTATAGATTTGGAACATTACGATGGCATGCCGGTACAATAAGACGTCTCGGTCATATAGACCGTTAGTAGCGCTTGATGCTACGAACAAACAGTAAGAACCCTGCGAACGACTCATTAATGAGCACTAGTTGGACGCGCACATGAGCGCAGCAGAATGACATCACCGCTAATGAGCCTCCACACCAGTGCCAGAACCGCGTATTCTGCTCCACTGATCAACGTGCTCCGCTTAGCCGATCAATCTCTCATTTTACAGATGTATATAAATAAAGGCGAGACGACCTATAAGACAGGCGACAATTTCTTTCACCCTGCTACAGACCGTGCACGTATCCTGGCCATCCATGATTCTTTCATCAAGAAATGTCCAGTGCCTCCGCATCTAGAACATGCTAGGCTAATGTCGCAGGGTTTTATGCCGGCCGCCGTATGCTTTAGGTTGCTCTTTTTTTTGTTGGCTAGTACCCCGTCTCCCGCGTTTCAGGATAAGAAGGGATTTGGTGCTCCAACCACTACGTTTCTGAAGATTCTCGTCAGTTAAAGTATGTAAACAGTTTCTATGGACGTAAAGGTACCGAAGAATTTTGGTCCATTGACAAACCCTTGACTTAGTCCGGTTCTGTGGCGAGCTAGCATGGATCAAGTATCGGTGCCTGAACATCTACTTGACACCTCACAAAACAAGCATAAATACCCACACAGACATTCAAAATTCCTGAAATTTCTTTATCACGTAAAAAAAAAATTTTAAAAGTGAAATATCACAGAATCCCAAGCATTTTATTTTCAGTTTCCCTTAGATCCAGGAAGCGGCGGCCGTGGGCAGCAGCAGCTTCGTAGAGTGTATGCCCCCAAAAATGGGCCCAGGCCAGTCACCTGCAGCCGCAACATCCACCACCACCACCACCTTTTTCCGCAGAAAATTGTACAAATTCTTTCTAGCCAGCACGCACAGTCTTTATCTTTCTAGACATAATCGTCCGACCACCATTCGCGGCGCCTTTGATAGAGAAGCCAGTTCCGAAGTGTGCGCTGAGCAGCTCATCCGTACAATCTTTCCCCCTTTTCAACATTTCTCTCCACTGCCGCGTCGCCTCCCTCCCTCCCCCCTCCACCTTTCCTCTCGTTTTCGTCTCCCCAAACCCTTCTCTTCTTCATAGACTAGCGAACACATGGTTTCGCAGTCCGCGCAGATGGCAGATGCCGACCAGATCTATCTGGCGGTGCTGGACGTGATAGGGTCGGCCACGAGCCACTTTGCACCGCATAACGGGGTGCCTCCACCGCTCGATACGTCAAAGCTGCCTGGCGGCGACACGCCTACGAAACGCCGTCTTATCGAGACACTCAACGCAATCAACGACAAGTACAATATACCGCCAGCTCGTAATGTGGCTCAGTCCACCGGCTCGTCACACAGCGATTCTGCCAACCGGTCCGACAGCGCATTGACCATGCTCTACGACAAGGTCAAGTCGCAGCAGAAGGAGATTGAGTCGCAGCGGGCGACGGTGGCAGACTTGGAATCAGATCTGTTCCAAGCTAGAACACTGGTGGCGGCGTTCACAGAGAGCATACAGCCTGATCAGAAGCGTGTAGTCGATACTGATTTGTTGGACAGAGAACTCACCAAGAGCCAGAATGCCAACAAGGCTTTCCAAAAAGCACTGAGAGAGATTGGAGAAGTGGTTATTGCAGTAGCTCAAGGTGACCTTAGCAAAAAGGTCACAATCCATGCCCAAGAGATGGACCCCGAAATCGTCAAGTTCAAAGAAACAATCAATACTATGATGGACCAGCTTCAGCGATTTGCGTCTGAAGTGACCCGTGTAGCCACAGAAGTCGCTGGAGGTACGCTTGGTGGTCAAGCTGAAGGCGATGGAACTGTGGGTGTTTGGAGAGAACTGACTGACAATGTGAATGTGATGGCTTCGAATTTGACTAACCAGGTGCGAGAAATTGCCGATGTGACCCGAGCTGTTGCCAGAGGTGATTTATCCCGGAAAATTAATGTGCATGCTCAGGGTGAAATTTTGGAACTACAGAAAACAATCAATACGATGGTGGATCAATTGCGAACATTTGCTTTTGAGGTTACGCGTGTGTCTAGAGAAACGGGCGTTGAAGGTAGATTGGGTGGTCAAGCACAGATTGATGATGTTGAAGGTATCTGGAAGGAATTGACCGATAATGGTACGAATTTTTTTTGGTTATGATTGAACCACGGAAGAAGCTAACAAAACTAGTGAACGCAATGGCTAGTAATTTGACAGACCAGGTGCGAAATATCGCCAACGTTACGACTGCCGTTGCTCGGGGTGATTTGTCCCAGAAAGTCTCAGCAAATTGTAAAGGTGAGATATTGGAGCTGAAGAGTACTATCAATAAAATGGTGGACCGACTGCAGAATTTCGCAACAGAAGTGACTACGCTGGCTAGAAGTGTGGGTACTGAGGGTATTCTGGGTGGCCAAGCGAAGGTCGATGATGTTGAAGGTGCTTGGAAAGAGATTACAGAGAATGTTAATGTGATGGCGTCGAATTTGACAACACAAGTGCGATCGATCGCTCACGTCACTACCGCCGTCGCTCAAGGTGATTTGAGTCAAAAGATTGATGTCCATGCCCAGGGTGAAATGCTTGCACTGAAGAGTACTATTAATAAGATGGTGGATAGATTGCAGTTGTTCGCATCCGAAGTCACGCGAGTTGCAAAGGATGTCGGTATTGATGGTAAGCTAGGTGTCCAGGCCCAAGTGTCTGATGTCGATGGTTTGTGGAAAGAAATTACCACCAATGTCAATACCATGGCTAGCAATTTGACGACGCAGGTGCGAGCATTTGCCCAAATTACAGCTGCTGCGACAGACGGTGATTTCACTAGATTCATTACTGTCGAAGCATCGGGTGAAATGGATGCATTGAAGACGAAGATTAATCAGATGGTGTTGAACTTGCGAGAGAGTATCCAAAGGAACACCGCCGCTAGAGAAGCTGCAGAGCTGGCCAACAGAGCCAAGTCTGAGTTCTTGGCTAATATGTCGCACGAAATTAGAACCCCAATGAATGGTATCATCGGAATGACACAATTGACTCTCGATACGGAGCTCACTCAATACCAGCGAGAAATGTTGTCGATTGTCCACAATCTAGCCAACTCGTTATTGACAATCATTGACGATATTTTGGATATTTCAAAAATTGAAGCTAACAGAATGACAATTGAAAAGATTGCATTCTCATTGCGAGGAACTGTTTTTGGAGCACTCAAGACTTTGGCGGTCAAGGCAAATGAGAAGCCGCTTGATTTGGTCTATAAGGTTGATAACACTTTCCCAGATTCACTTGTCGGTGATTCGTTCCGACTGCGACAAGTCATTTTGAACTTGGTTGGTAATGCCATCAAGTTTACTGAATCTGGTGAGGTAGCCCTATCGGTGCGAAAGGCTGAAGACCAAAGCCGAGGCTCTCCGGAAGAAATGATGATCGAGTTCTGTGTTTCTGATACTGGTATTGGTATTCAAGGTGATAAACTGGACGTTATTTTCGACACTTTCCGACAAGCAGACGGCTCGACGACCCGAAAGTTTGGCGGTACTGGTCTTGGTTTGTCCATTTCTAAGCGATTGATCAATCTCATGGGTGGTGATATCTGGGTCAAGTCGGTATATGGCAAGGGCTCTCAGTTCTACTTCACATTAGCGGTTCAGCCAGCAGATGGAGGCTTGAACCAGCTTCTAGAAAGTATCGCCCCATTCCGAGATCACTATGTGCTGTTCATTGATACTGTTCACGAAAAGCATGTTACGGATGAGCTTGTTGCTAACATGGCACGACTGCATTTGAACGCATGGGTTGTGCACTCTGTTGAGGAAGCACCTCTACCAGAAGATAGAACTGGTCCAAAGTTCGACACCATCATTGTAGATACGCTCGAAGTTGCTACAAAGTTGAGAATGTTGAACCATCTCAAGTACATTCCATTGGTTCTGCTCAATCCATGCATTCCGCAGGTGAACCTCAAACTGTGCTTGGATTTGGGTATCACATCTTACGGTAACACTCCATGCTCTGTGCACGATGTTGGTAATGTGTTGCGACCAGCTCTTGAGAGTCGAGCCGCGCCACTCAATTCCGATGGAGCCAAGCAATTCCATATCTTGCTTGCCGAAGATAACGTTGTCAATCAGAAGCTTGCTGTTCGAATTTTGGAAAAATACAAGCACCGAGTTGAAGTGGTTGAGAATGGTAGCGAAGCGTTTGAGGCGGTCAAGCGAAAGCGATATGATGTTGTGCTCATGGACGTGCAGATGCCAGTAATGGGTGGATTTGAAGCCACTGCGCGAATCAGAGAATGGGAGAAGCAGAACATTACCGTTCGAACTCGTACGCCGATTGTAGCGTTGACAGCACATGCCATGTTGGGTGACCGAGAGCGATGCATGCAGGCACAGATGGATGAGTACTTATCCAAGCCATTGAAACCTGCTCTACTTGTACAGACTATTAACAAATGTGTTCACTCGGTCAATCAGTTGCGAAATCTCGCATTGGGACCATCCACCCCTGGAAGCTCCAAGCCTATGAACAAGCTATTGAATTCCAATGAGGGCAGTGCTAGCAGTTCATCGTCAGGGGGCGCATCAGCCATTCCCAAATCGAACGGTGCAGGCACCGGCCTCTCGATCGGTATGAGCAGCCAATCGTCACAGACCGACCACCATTACCAGTTGCCAGCATCGCACTACCCCCCTCGGCACCAATTGCCAACCCCCTCTGAAGAGCTACCACTGTCTACTCCAGTGACGCCTGCTCAGCCAAAGCGACCTACTATGGACCGATATAATACAGTGGCCAGCACGCATAATCTGGAAGAAAAGGGTGACGATTCTTTTGGCAACCCACAGCCGGTACGGAACAACAGCACCGGACCAGCTCTTTAATGACAGTTTTTTTTTTTCATGAAGGAGTGACTTTCATCCATTTCTCACTCTCCCTGTATGTTCTTTTACAATGTCTGAATTATTATGTGTTTTATTTGGTGTTTTTTTAGTAAGTTTTTTTTATGAAATGAATCTCGATTATTATTGTGGAAGCTTAATGAAAGGAAATAATGTGATAACATAATCATTTCGACAACACTTTGCTAGCATGGTAGGAGAAATGGTAGCGCGCTTAACAGTCCGTTGCTGACTCCCAACTTACGTAATCGCCTCTAGCCGCAGTCAAAAAATTCCATGTGCCATCAAAATCCGTCAAAGTCTCCACCACTCACACACAAAGTATCATGAACGCAGGTGTATATCCGCAGGGGCCCAAGTCCTTTGCCGAGATGACGCCTGATGAGCAGGCACAAGCCGGCGCACGGGCCATGATGGCCATCATGACGTCGTGTCCCGGTAAATCAGCCATGGCCGGTGTGACCGGGTTTGGCCTCGGTGGTGTCTTTGGTCTGTTCATGGCCAGTATGTCCTACGACACGAACATGGGTACAGGTGTTGGTGCCAGCCCCTTGGCAGACTTGCCGTTTAAGCAGCAGATGAGGATCCAGTTCAAGGATATGGGTACGCGAGCCTGGACGTCGGCGAAGAACTTTGGATTCATCGGCACGGTCTTCACCGGCACTGAGTGTGCCATTGAGAGTTTGCGGGCCAAGAACGATATCTGGAACGGCGTCGTTGGTGGGTGCCTGACTGGCGGCGGTTTGGCGATCAAGTCGGGTCCTCAGAGTGCACTATTCGGTTGTGCGGCGTTTGCGGCATTCAGTACGGCGATTGAACTTTATATGCGGTCTGATTCCAAACCTCCTCCTTCTACTGACGAGGATGAGTAGATGATATTTGAAACGACTCTCTCTGCATCCCCCCCCCCCTTTTTTTTTGTATTTATATTTATGATGGATCTCTTTATTCAAAAGGATCTTTCGAACTGTACATGTATGTGATAATGATGACACCACTATTTACCTATTATTGAGTCTTCTTCTCAATGTCCTTACTATCACCGCTTCCCGAGTCTTTTTCCCAGCTTCGATAAACTATAGTCAATAATGATATCACCACAACTAGCGAGCTGACAGTAGTGCTAGGGTAAACGTTCCAAGCATATTCTTGCAAAAACCAGGTAGGATAAATGAGGTACCACGGCATATCACAGGTAAAAAGCAATAAAGGTACTGACCAGTAGAACCAGCAGTAGAACTGGTAGTGTAATGAGCGAGCACACAAAATGCCGATAAGATTGCTGACAGCGATAGTCTCTACCACGTATCTGGGGTAGTTGTCGACGGCCCGCGTCACCACGCCGTTGGTGAATGCATTTCGAATAAATTCCACCAGACTGTTATCTGCAAAACCTTTCAAAAATCGCTTCTTTGGTGTGGCAATGAATGCAATGAGGATCAGCACATGTGCTGCTAGCAGCCCTAATGCGAATGGCTTGCTGAGAAAGATCTCCTCCCCTACAAACCGCCAATTGACCGTCCACTTGAACATGAACACTCGCGAAAACTCAAACGCTCGGGCGGCATACGATTCTGGAAAGTGGCGGATAAACGGGATAGCGAGTATGATCTGTGGAGCAAAGAACGGCACTGCGAGAGCAGCAACACACGCCCAAACAGACTTGAGGTTGTACAAAAAGATGACTGCGGCACCGGGCAAGTAGAGCAGCCCGCTCATTTTGACACTAATCGCCAAGCTGAAAATAACTGCTGCAATTGTCGACCGTAGCAGCGGGCCGAGCCGTGTGCTCTGCAGAACCAGAATTGCAGTGACAGCACCGAGTGTGGTGAAGCAGTCATTGAACATCCGAAGCACATATATACTATGCAGCCGTTTCGATAGGACTAGCAAGGGAAGAATGTATGGCGGGATTCTGGCCTTGACGTATATCGTGAGCACAATGGCAAGCGTGAGCAGGTACAAGCCGACAAAGTACAGCTGCGCAGTGCGGATATCTAAACCATTGTTGGTCCAGTTGTATAAGAAGTTGAAGATGGCTACATGGCCTGCTGGGTATACAAGCGGCCCCGTTCCTCCCTGGATCAACAGGTAATCGCGCTCTCCGTCGACAATCTGGAGCACCTGCTCCATATACGCCGTCCAGTCAATTTCTGTGTACGGCACGCGCAGCACGATCACGTATGAAAGTACTGCATCCCCCAGCCAGATTAACGGAGCGAGGTATTTCGAATACTCGGGGTTTCGAATGCCCCTGATAATTGTGTCCATTCGTCTCGTCCCGGTCGAGATTCCAAACCCGCGCACGTCTTCCCTGAAAACAAGCCTCCCAATTCTCTAATCTAATCAATCTCTCGCCACTTTTTAGATTTTCCCTTCTACACACATTTTCCCCGAAGAACCAAAAATGACCTTACTTTCTACTCTTTCAACCGTCGCTCCGTATCATGTTTTGATGTATTCATTGGTCTTTGGAGCCACTACATACCAATCGTTCTTCTCCGGCCTGGTCGCATTCAAGACGCTGCCATATAAGGAGTTTGCGACTTTGCAGCACAAGGTGTTCCCGCCGTACTTTGCCATGCAGCTAGCCTCTACTGCAGGCTTGTACCTTACTGCACCAGGTCAATTGACCCAGGCCGGTGTGACCACTCTGGGAATTGCGGCTGTCGGGTCGCTTCTGAACGTTGTGATTCTTGGCCCTCGATCAGCCCACATCTCGGCCAAGCGTATCGCACAGGCAGAGTCCGAGGGCAAGAGCCACAAGGATCCAACCGCTTCTGAGGTGTTGAAGAAGCTGAACAAGCAGTTTGGAAAGTTGCATGGCATTTCGGTGCTGATCAATCTGTTTGTGTGGGGATCACTGCTCACCTACGGCGTCGTGTTGACTGAGCAGCTGACTGCTTAGTAACTTAAATACCATAAATGTACATAGGATTCGATAAGCGTGAAATCAGGCACAAATCTCTACTCGTGAACTCATACAATATATCGACGCGCCTGGAAGCGGCGCGCGCTGCGTCGCGTGCGGCTCGCCGGTGGGTGATCGATTCGACGGAAATTTCAAATTTTTCCAAAACCACTGTACGAGAACTAACAACCCCGTCCGCCCTATATATACACTACACAACATGCTGAAGAGCGGTGTACGCGCGACGACGTCGGCCATCAGGCAATACGAAGGAGTCCAGGCTGGCTTGATCCTTAGTCGAATTCCCATCGTCACCCAAGAACCAACTGCATTCGAAAAGGCATACTACCACTACCAAGACGAGCTAGAACGGCGACTCATGTGGACCTTCCCCCAATACTACTACTACAAGAAGGGTTCGCTTTCCGAGCGAAAATTCGTCAGTTACCAAAGAGGTCCATCTGCCAAGCAGCCAGGCGTGTTTTTCGAGCGAGGCACACCCGATATCAAGCTCAACCGAGAACGACGACACAAGCAAGAAATTGTGATCCCCAGAGAGGGAGAGGGCGAGGGAGAAACACAGGCAAGCGACTCTTATACTCGAGCCATTGAGCCCAATTCTAGAACGACCGAAGCCGATCTTAAGGGCGACGACAAGAGCCTGATCCGAAAACTCGACAGGACGTTATATCTGGTGGTTAAGGATAGCCAAGGCGAATGGAAGATGCCTTCGTTCGGTGTATTCAAGGGCGAGCCATTGCATGATGCTGCTGAGCGTGGACTGAGGGAGATTGGAGGCGTTAATATGCAAACGTGGACAGTATCAAATACGCCTTCAGTACTCTTCAAGTCGCCGAGTGCTAAGGAGTTTTACATCAAAAGCCACATAATTCATGGCAAGTTTGAGCCACAGGTGAAGGGCAACGACTATGCCTGGTTGACGAAAGAGGAAGTATCGAGCAAGGTCGATTCCAAGTACTTTGACAAGATTGGACCAGTTTTGAGCCACATCTAAATCTGTCAAAGAAAAAAATGTAAATACTGTAACTTAAGCTGTAAGTTTTCCTTGCGGCCTATTGTATATTAACCCGTAATTATGAACACAATTCTAAAGTGTATAAATTGCCAATCCCTCACGGTCGCCAGTTGCCGCGAGACGGTATTTAAGCGGATTCCAATGTACACTAGGCGACTCGCAATAGACATTGCGTTTGATTTCGAAAACGTGCTCTCCTGTAGGAACCTTGGCGACCTCGATCACGTTTGCAATCGTCGCTATTGCGAGCATCAGCCCATCGTGGCTGAAGCTGATGGCAGACACTGCCTGGTTCGACTTGACATCGATGGTACTGGTACAGATCAACGTCTCCAGATTCCATATGCTCACGACTCCTTCATTAGTGCCCACTGCGAGGTATCGACCGGATGTATCAAACTCGAGGCATTTCGCAGCGGTACGATGCCCTCGTAGGGATTTGACTACTTTGGGCACCTCGCCACTCACGTCGATGATCCTTATACTCCCATTGAACAGAGAGACCGCCAAGTATTGTGAGTTGTTCGACCACGCAATGCCGTATATTTCTTCGTTTGGTTCCTTATACACCGAAACCTCATTCAGCTCCTTGTCGAGAAACACAATGCTGCTATCCAACAGGGCTACCGCAATTCTGGTGCCATCGTATGAATGCGCAATTGCAAACGCCGGCCCCAGTTTAGTCTTCTGTCTAGTAGATTTCGTCTTGAGGTCGTACTCGCGCACGGTGCCGTCGCCCCCAAGCACCACCAGCGCGTCCTGCACTACTGGATCCCAGCTCACACCTACAGGCGGACGCCCAAAAGACTTTGAGTCTGTTTGAAGCTCTATAGAATTGCGAATCTCAGGCTTGTCAGCCAGCCATATGCGTGTATGGTTTGTGTGTATGCATGCTATCCTCTGCCCGTTGGTGCTCCACCTCGCATCGCGAAGAGACTGCCAAGGTGCCGTATCTTTCAGTAGCCTTTTCTTATTGCCTTGCCAGAGTTTCTCCGCATTGGATGTAGTGAACTGCACCTGTATCTTCACTGGCTTGTGCTCAGCTGCGGCGGTGGCGGTGGCCATTGATTCTGTTCAGTGAAGTGCGAAAGGTTTACTAGAGGGTCTCTCTTTGGGATGATCGCGGCGGCGGAGGTGGAGTATCCAGCAATTTTTCGTACAGGAAACGCTGATGTAACGACATCGCGTTCATGTAAGAATAGATTGTTAAAACGTGTATTATTATTTGGTGGTCTCCAAGCAGGGTCGATATTGTCCGGAATATGATGTCCTGCGCATTGTATAATCACTAGCCGCACCAGTGGTCTTGCGCGCTTGCTTTATGAAAATCTATAATACAAGCTATAGGGGTCCATAAACGATCTCTATAGTTCCCACTTGACACTTGACTTGGTCAATCGATCTTAGAGAGATGTTCTCTTTACAAAGAGAGATTCGAAGTGTCTCGACAGAATCTCAATACGCGAACTGGTTATAAGATGCGGCGGCACATTAAAAACGCGCCGTTGCTGGAGAGACGCGCGGCTTTGATCTGGCGACCGATCATGATACATAGAATTAAGTTATAGGTCAACCCTTCGCACTACATCGATGGTTCGATAAATACACAGAGCACATCTCAGCCCCGCTTCTTAATGTCTCCCCAGGTTAATCAGATCACCGTCATTGATGCACTGTCAAGCAATAAGGAGTTGTCGCACGTGGCTAATCTGCATATCACCATGGCTCATGAAGTTGGTGAAGCTCTCAACGGCGACGAATGGTAAAGCCTCGTTGATAACCCGATCATCTCGATGGCTCTACACCAACTTAACGGTGTCTATGGCAACATTCGACATATCATATTGTTGTGAATACAGAGCTATATAAACAAGCTCCTATGTCGCGGAGTCTCTCTATTCTGCAACACGCTAAGCTGCAGGTCTTATGCATAGTCCGCCGTCATCCGTGCAGAGCAAATTCATTCGTCGGCTTTCTGTGTGTTTGTTTTTCAGCTGGTTTTTTCCCCTGGAGTACAGTTAATAGCGCCATCTCATATATTACCGCCGCGTTTCCCCTTCCTTTCTCCTCCTCTCTCTCACTCACTCTCATCCTTACTCTCACTAGATCAACGCCATGCAACGGCAGTTTTCACTACAATATCCTTCCAACGAGGAAACCAAGCCGCTAAGATTGCGGTCTGTATCGAGCAGGTCATATTCGCCGTCGCCCAGAGCTGCCACGCCTAGCGACCCCGTACGACAGCCATCCCCGCCTACCCCAACATCACAGCCATTCCATCAATTCAATCGTGGCCACAGAAAGTCGCTATCGTTCTCACTACCGCTACTTCAACAGGAGCAAGTGTTTGAACCGGTTTACGAGTCGCCCCTGGAGTCGTTGCAACCAGCAGCCCGGGTGTCGCCAAGCTTGTCCAGAACCTCTTCTGTGGCCTCGTCACAGACGTCGCTAGAGTACAGCAGCAGCAGCAGCCGACGCAACCTTTCGCATCTTCGGACACATGCTCGAAACCATAGCACCAACAGCATAGGCAGCTTTCAGCCGCGGTATGTTCCTCCTCCTGCTGAAGCGGCCTGGCAGTATCTCTGTAACCCAAACAATGTCAGACAACGGTTTGAGACTCGCGGTCAAGCGTTTTTGCGACGAAGCTCTGAGTTCGCGTCTGGCTATGGTAAAGGGAACAGCCACCGGCGACAAGCTAGTACTCCATTCGCATATTTCTAGAGATGTGGCGGCCAGTATACATCTCCACGCTCGACGTCGTATCGAGCGCCTATTTAATTCAACTTTTGCTGCAGGCGGGAATGTGTTGCCATGGGGTCTAAGACGCTATAGGGTCTCGTTTATTCTTTTTAATTTAAGCATGTCAAGTACACAAATGGCAAAAGGTATCAAACTTTTCTATTATGCTTCAGGAGGTCCGGAGCAATGTTCGGAACAGCTGTTAGCGCACTAATAAATACTAATCAACGATATTTGCGCCGTTTACCGTCTCGGGGCTCGTTCAGCCTTTTAAGATCACCACGAGGGTCATTCTCTTTGTAAATCTGTTCCTGGTTTTCTTTTCTCGCTAGAGGGTCAATTGTCATGAGCAGGTCCTCATTCTCCATCTTCTCTCCATCGTAAGTAAACTTGTGGGTGAACAAACTCGCATCCCATTTGTCTTCTTGCTCTTCGTAGTCACTCGGTAGCTCATCATCAGAACCAAGCTCTGGTTCTGAATCATCATCCGCTGGTAGGTCAACGACGGGGGTTGGCATCGTGGTAGAGGGTTTACTGGAGAGTTTGGCCTGAAACGATTTCAGCACTGCTAATGTTTCCGCGTCTCGTGATCCTTTGCCTTTCTTGGTCAATCGAACTTGTTTCTCACCATGGGACTTTTTCTGCTCTTCCTCTAAAGCAGTAAGTTTTATCTCCGGTTTCTTTTCCACCGCAGGCTTCTTGCCCTTCATAGCAGCTTTCAATGCTTCGAATTCATCCTGCAGTTTATCTGCTTCATTCACTGGTTTTTGATCTTCGTCAATGTCTTCATTCTCATACACTGGTTTTGCTGGTTTCTTCTCCGGTACCTTGACAGGCTCAGCTTTGACCTCTTGATTACTCTTCTTGACGGGCTTCTTGCGCGGCTTTATGATAGGTGCCGCCAATTCATCCTCCTCATCGAAATTCATGCTCACAATTGTTTTCTTCTTCTTTTTCACTGGCTCTATCGTCTTTGGTGCCTCTACATCTTTGCGCCGTGGTTTCAAGTCTTCGAAATATGGTACAATCACCTCCGCTTTGGTGATCTTTGGAGGATACAACGGTCGCTCGTTTTCGCCAACTTCACTCTCGCTGATTTTGAGCACATTATACAGTGTGTCCCCTACAATTGTTCCGAAACAGGTGTTTTTGCGATCGAGTTCCGGAGTCGCTGTCAAAGTGATGATGAACTGTGATCCGTTGGTATTACGCTCGCCTTTATTCGCACACCCGACTAATCCACGACGCGTATACCTGATCCTTGAATGAAATTCATCGTTGAACACTCCATTCTCATAAATGGCTTCTCCTCCAAACCCCGTGCCGGTTGGGTCTCCTGCCTGTACTATAAAATCAGGAACGACTCGATGGAACTCGCAATTGTCGTAATAGCCGTCCATGCACAGCTGTAGGAAATTGCGCGACGCTAGCGGTATCTCTTTAGCCCATAGCTCAATCTCTATAGGTCCCTTAGTCGTATGCAGAAGTACTTTCGCCGTCGTTGACGGCGCAGTACTCATCGTTCCTCTCTCTGTGCTTAAACACTCTTTGAGCCCACCAGAAAAAAATAGTCTCACCCTGCTAGTCCCGAAGCACCGTACACACACCACTTCTCCACATTTCATAGTTCCGCCGCCAAAGAAATGGGCAATTCGGATAGTAAGCCGACATCGAACTTGACGCCTGAAAGTATTTCGATTCTATTTGCTCAGAAATGCGCCAAGCAGTTTTCGGGGATTGAGATATGGTCGTTGAAGGTATGTATTGCAGATGGATCGTGATGGACGTGAGGCTGACCTGGTACAAAATAGCAAATATTCAACGAATTGGCTGATGAAGAGTCTGGTATCAAGTACTGGAAAGAAGAGACATTGTATGTGTTTAGTTTTGTCAGATGCTAACTGCTCAGAACAAAAATTCTTGGCATTCCCGATACTGCAGCAGCAGCCAGTAAACTCATCTTCAAGTCGGCATCTTATCTAGCCGCGTTTCCCTTTGTATCGACTTTGGCACCAGCACCACTGACATTAGAAGGGTTGGTTAAAGCTATTGCATTCTATGATGGCAAGTATAAGGGGCTGTTGAAAGAGAAGTATGATATCGCAAAGCTGCTTTTTGTGTCCTTCGCCACCATAGAATCAAGTGGCAATGGCAATAGCAAAGAAACAGACGACCAACAGGACGACGACAACAATGATGACGAGGACATTGTCGTTTATACACTCAAGGATATTGAAGCATGGGATGAGTTTGATGTGGTGCGGAAAATAGAGCAAGTGTCTGATCGCACGTATATTCCCGCTCACCAGCTTTATGTCCTGTTTGCATATCTACTCAGCATATCCGATTATCGGCCGCACAAGTCGATGGCAGAGTATGTACTGGCAAGGCAGGAAGATGCAAAGCTGGATCTGAAATTCAAAAACGCGGCATTGTGCCATTTGCGTACAATGCGACCAGAAATCACTTCAGTCTCTTCCCTGGAAGGAATAGAAATCGGCTTTACCGAGTTCAAACTCGCGCTTGCATCTTATCCGAACATTTTGCATCCACTTGGACAATTGTTTGATCAATTAATGTTCTACAACGCTCAACATGAGGATAACAGTAAGCAGGATTCCGAGTTAAGTGAGAAACCGGAGGAAGATCAAGCAGAGGGTGTTGTTCAGCGGCCGGCAGAGCATGTGCACAAACTGTTCAACCCGTCCATCCGTGCACAGCTGTCTACTTTTTTGCCCACGATCAAACTCGACAATATGATCAAATTATATACTGGCTCGGATGATGGGTTTTCAATGCGTTCATATGAGACTCGAGTGTTCAAGTGGCCAGCTCCTACGATTGTGCTTATCACCGGTAAAGTCTTGAGCTCGCCCAACTCTGCATCCCAGCGGTCGTTTGATGAAAGCTTCCCGCCGGCCAAGATCATGAACAGTTCTATGGACTCATCGGTCGCGTCACTCGCATCGGTCGCGTCATCTCAACGGCCGCGACAACGAGTCACATTTGGTGTTTATCTTGAGACTCCATGGCGGGCTAGCAGTAAGGAGTGTTTCGCAAATAGCAAAACTACTCTGTTCCAATTGGCACCTCGTGTAGAAGTGTATCACTCTGTACCAGCACCGGATAACTACGCATACTTCACTCGACCCCAGCCAGGTCCTGGAGGTATTGGTTTCGGATCTCCGCCGCCTGCTGCGCGGCGTCGTGGATCGGTGTCCGGACCCGCGCAGCAGTCGCGAGAGATTGGTAATGTGTCACTAACATTGGACGAATCGCTAGAGTACGCGACGTTTAGGCATTTGGGTGCCGGCGGCAGTTTCAGGGCCAGCAACAATCATCCAGAGCTTGAATACGAACATCGATTTGCCATTGAGGAGTTGGAAGTGTGGGGATCCGGAACGGAAGAGGACTTGGCTGCTCAGAAAGAGAAATGGGAGTGGGAAGAGCGGGAAGCCGAGTATCGACGACGGGTCAATCTCAAAAGCGGGAACCATGCTGAGGAACGAGCGCTGCTAGAACTAGCAGGGCTAGTGGGTCAGAACCGAACTGGAGGAAGTGTTTGATATTATTATTTATGTGGTTACTAATTAAAATTTTGCATGCTTGAAAGTATAAGTGTAATGCTGCATTGGCCGATTGAAGTGTCATTTCTAGATTCGTACTAGGCCTATAGAGTACACATGCGGTTATGGGCCTTTCTGTAGTCTAATCCACGTATCTGAGAGATATCTCGGCAGCAATGCTAGTCCAGATGCAAAGCAAGTGGGGTCTTGTTGCAGAACATACATGGCATCTGTATTTCCCCAAGTCAATGAGCTATACGGCTGCGGCTTGTAAAATACTTGCCAATCGGCAGTAGATCTCAGGGCCAGTCCAGTGTACAATTGTAATTGTACGACGTACAGCGTATTCTCTCCTGTCATGGCGATGCATGGCGCCTTGCATGGCACCCGCGCCGCTGTGCTGCGCTGTGCAGAGCTTGGACAGATTCGACAACAACCTCTGTTCACCATTCCTGCATCCGTACACGGATTATTCCAGCATCTCACCGGGCCGTTCAGATTTGAGACTTGTGCGTTTTGTCGATCGCCCAACGGTGGCCCCCTCGTATGGGTGTACAGAGTCAAAGTCCAATCCCTCACACCCGGCAGGCCAGACATATGCATGCAAGGTTCGCTCGCCAAGTGATGCAGATCGACGTGCCAGTTTCTATCTTTACACCCGACTCCCGACGACACGACGCTCCCGGCACCAAAGTGCGAGATAAAGCTGCTTTTCACGACTGCCTTGCATGCTTAGTCGTGAGGGATCTAGGACATGCGACTTAATTAATCATTGGCATATAGCGCCGCAACTCTACACTGTCTGCAACATCAACGCAAATGTCCGCTACGGCCGTATTCTGGGGTGGGGATTTAGGATATATAATGCCGCCCCGCAAATTGATTTTTCTACTGCAAGTGAAATATTTAGCTTAAATAGTCTCGTCCTTGCCTTTTCTCACCCTGCTTCTCTTGTACATTTCCTTCACACATACACATACTCAAACAATTTCTCTATAAATGCGGCCATCATCTTCCTTTCTAGCTGCTGTCGCACTGGTAAGTGCCGTGACTCAGGGGTCGCCAGTGCCTGATTCCAACACGGCTGCTGCTCCTGCCGCCGCTGCTGCTGCAGACTTTGCCACGAACCAGGCTACACAACTTCTGAACAATGCTATCGAGAGCCAAAACGGTCTGCCGCAGGTCGGCCAGACGTTTGTGGGCGATAGCGGTGTTGCTGTGACCGTCACCAAGATCGAGGTCGCTGCAAGCAACTCCACCACCGCGTTGGACAAGCGGGGCGGTATCTACTACCTCACAACGACTAATACGCAAGTGGTACAATCCGGTACTTGGTGGAATAGCTGGGTTCGGGCCACGGCGTGCCAGTTCTGTGCCCAGGGCCCGTGTGGTGTCGAGCTGGACGCCACCATCTCGCAGAGCTACACCCAGGACTCTGGCCCAAACCCTCAGACAGTCATCAACATTATCAACGCCAATGGCAACCTGAATCACGGATATACATGGACCACGAGTCAGACGTACACTTCACTTCAATCGTGTACCGGAAACTCCAACTCCGACTTTTCTATATGGGGCCAGCATCTGATGGGCTGGGACGACGCCCAAACCCAGACTTGCAACCAGCTGTGCACACCGACATCGTGTGAGCCAACAAAGACCTGCGGCGCCTGGAGCGCCTACGAGCGAGGCAATTATCCATTGCTAGGCTTGGGTAACATCAACTTTGGATGCAGCCAGAACTGTTAGGGTTATAGATATCTAGATTACATATGCACATGGGGGATAAATAGTATTTAAGAGAACGCTATTTGACATTTCGCTTGGTTGTAGACTGCTTGATGAGCTTCTTCTTTTGAGCCTTTTTCATTTTTTGCTTTCGCTTCTCTTGAGCAGCAGCTTTGATCTCCTTCTTACGCGCCTTGTTCGTATCTCTATCAGCAAACTTCCTCTCTACCGGCTCACGTTCTTCCCATGCATCCTCTCCTTCGCCAACGCTTTCATCGCTATCGCTCTCCGCGTCTCTTTCACCAGACTCGTAGTCGGATTCGTCCTCATTCTGTTCGACCTGCTTCTTTTTAAGCAAATCTCCGTAGATCAAGTCGTCGACTTCGCCGTGCTCCACTTTTTCGGTATCACGTTCAACGTCATAGACTTGCTCGAGATTCTGTGGAATATACACAGACCGGAACACCACATCGTCGGCCTCGTCTTGCTCAGTCATCTCCTCATGCTTCCACCCGCGCAATTCTTCCATAATGCTCTCAGACGTCAAATCAGCGAAATCGACCGTGGATGGAGGAGCCGTGGTAATAAACTTGTACAATCTTCGTTCACTAAATACCTCAACGCCCTGTCTTTTGAAGTAGTCATTCACGTTCTTGATATCCATTCGCAAAAACTCGAGCGAATGAGGATGGTCGTGCTCAACACTTTGAGAAACATCAATAATGTAGAGCTTCTTGTTGTGGTACAAAATGTTGTATTCAGACAAATCAGCATGCACCAGCCGACACTTCTGGTACAAAAGACGCATATAAGACAGCAACTCAAAGTAGAGCTCTGGCCACTGGCTGTCTTCGATATCTGCATCCCTTAATCGCGGACTAGCCCATCCTTGGTCATCGCCCAAAAACTCCATCACCAAAACATGCAAATGCAAATGCAGCGGTGTAGGCACAGGAATGCCCACTTGGCTGATACGCTTCAAGTTTCGAAACTCCTTCTCGGCCCAAAGCTTGACCATCTTTCGCGGATTGCTCTTGGAGTAGCCATTTCTAAATCGGAATTCACCACTGACATATCGATCACGGTCCTTGAAGACCAAAATACTCGTCTTGTAGATCTTGATCGCTCGGTGCTCTCCAGAATCCGTCTCTGCGTGATACACATTAGCTTCTTTACCTGTCGAGATCACACCGTTGAGCTCGCTGATCACGCCTCGGTTAATCATCTTGAACAAGATCATCTCAGTACGTGGATCAAGCACTTGCTCGTGTGTAGCTCTGTCGGCCTTGTCGGTGACGTTTGCTTGCGAGTTCACCTTGGCGGCTCGGGATCCCTTGGACATGTAAGAATCACCGTCCAACTTGATCTTGCCCATAAACTTTGACATTTCTGCATATGATTTGGTCGCCACCGAGCCTGAGGTGCTCAGTTTTCCATGGTTTTGTGGATTCGTCTTTGGAGCGTATCGCATGCTTTCGCCATTTTTCACCATATCCACCAGTTTCTTTGTCCTATTGTACTTCTTGGTGATATTTCCTCCAAACTCTGCTAATGATGTTTCGTCATAGTCCAGTTCACTCTCTGAACTCGACATTATGGGTATCTTGTCTCTGTGGTCGTAGTAGTTAATGTGCCGAAATTTTTGAAAGGGAAAAATGTAATTGTGCACGGCTGTGCATCTGAAACCTTCGATAAGCCGCATCACCCTCTACGAGCGTTTATCGAAATCACAGTGACAAAATATTTCATATTTGCTATCACATAACTGAACCACAAAATGCCGGCGTCAACTGCAAAAATGGTCGGCGGAAGACGTGTCGTCAGCAAAGGCAAGCCAAAGCCCAAGCCCGCAGTAGTACAACAACAACAACAGCAGCAGCAACCGCCGCCGCATCCCCCTCCTCAACCGGCCGTCCCAGTACAAACAGACGCGACAGATGCAAGAGCTCAGCTAGATCTTCCTATTTCAGATTTGGCACATATAAGGGACATGGAAAAAGAATTTGGTACTTTGACGCCAAGAGAGGCGGTGCGGATTGCAGCAGAGATTGCTCGAACGGTGAACCCAAAAAATCGGGAGCCGGTACTAGATGACGTTGACGACGATGAACTGGATCAGGAATGGTGTCTGATTAAATGTTCAGTATCCAGTTTCTACTCCAAAGGTTACTTGACTACCATGGATAAACTTGGTGAGTTTGATTGAAGCTTGGTTTTGATGAGATATGGCGCTAACAATCATTTCAAAAGCTATTGTTCGATTTTATCTTCAATGCCGCCAGCAAGCCAGAACAACGATTGGAGCATTTCCGACATTCGAGATGAGAGAGCGTGCAGAGCAAGCGATTCGGGATCTAGTAGAGGCCACTAGTTTGAAAACTGTACTGAACGCGCCACAATTGCCCGCTCCTGCGGCTCCGGCACCTGAGGCTCCTGCGGCTGCGACGCAATACCCTGATCTCACAAAGCCTATGGACTATGTAGGGACGCGTGGTATGATCAAGGGATGTGGATTTTTCACGTTTAAATTTCGACCCGAACTGTGTATCAGTTTATTGATTAATGTTATGGAAAAGGACAAGAAGCTGTGCGAGTATCCAATTGGCAAGACGTTCAATTACGTGTGTATCATAAAAAGGTTCTTTGACGACAACGAGATATTGACATGGTCTCGGCTGGGATACCCTGAGTTTGAGAACTTGACTAAAGAGTTCGTTTCACCAGAAAACCAGAAGGCATACTTACGGCTGGTCAAGGACTGCGTAAGGAATGCCGTCAAGACGCGTGCGGCGTGCTGTGCTCGATTGTGTGAAGAAATTTATTTTTTCCATGCACTAGAAAAGTCGGGCTGGAGCTGTGACGATTTTAAGCAAACGTATTTCAAGCTGTGTAGGCGGTCATTCAAGGCGGCAAAGCAGGCCAATACAGAAGAGTTTGAGTGGAAGATCCGGGCAGCAGGCGACTGCTTCAATGCACACCGAGATGCATTGGACCTCTTATTCGAGTACACAGTCGACTTGTGGACTCCGCAGGCGATGGCCCTTCAGCTCGGAATGGATGCGATAAACCAGTATAATACAGATAAACCAGACGACGACAAGGTTGAACCCATGTTCAACAGCGACGCAGTGGATCATGTGTATCAGAGTTTCAGCGCATTGACACGATACAAGGACACTGCGTTTTTCTCGTACTTGGAAGACTTGCATACAGCCATTACTAAAGTCGAAGCTACTGGTAGAAATTCATAATATATCCCCTATAATAATGTACATCCCCTGGCACGTGACCTTAAAAAACTCAGAAAAACTCCGATTCTCCGGTCCGCCGCCCACAAAGCCACAAAGTCCCAGTAGAAGGGGGAAAAAGTGAGCAGAGTGGCCACCGCTGCCGCGCGCGCCTCCCCTCCACACCACACACACTTTTTTTTTGCCTTTCAACCCTTTTGAACAAAACCAACGGTCGATCGAAATCCTGTGTTATACTAGAAACACAGTGCCTTGACGATTATTCCAGGGTGGACTCACCAAGGACTCTTTGACGAATATATTCATACACCACATACCATCTTTCTTATAATGAAGCGAAGGTTCTCGTTCTTTCCGAGAGCGTTTCTATACTTCTTCCCACTGCATCTTGGAGCAGAGATGATTACCGCGATGGGGCTAATCAACAAGGCCAGCGGGTTCTACGGGATTCTGAGCATTTTCACAGGACACCCACTAGATGCGATGGAGTGGGTGCTGAACATCACGTCGCTGCTGCTGTTGCCGGTGTATGCTATGGCGTTTTGGACAGTGTCGCACCGCAACGGGTTGAACACGGTGCTCTTTGCATATATCTACACCATCGACACTTTTGTGTGCAGCATTTCATTCAGCATATACTTTATTGTCCACTGGTTCACCGCCAAAGCCAAGGAGATGGCTGCTAATGGGGAGACCTTTTCGACAGCACTTGCTCAAGCCGCATCGTCAGCCGCTGGTACCATAGCCGTTGCTGCGGGCACTGCTGTACCAGCTGATGCCATTCCTACTGCTGCTGCATTGTCGGAAGTTGTAGCGGCGGCGGCGACGACGGCGACTAGTACGACGACGGCGCTGGAGGCTGCTGCGACGCAGATTATGGACGATTACTTTAAACGACAAGTGAGTGAGGTGAGCACTACAGTAGCAGCAACCGCTGCAGCTGAAGCGACCCAAACTGCTGCTCTGAGCATTAACAAGTCTGCATCTCTTGCTCAGGAGACGGCGGTGAGCATTGTGATTGTTGTTGCGTTGATGGTTGTGCGGCTGTATTTCACGATATGCATTCTGTCGTATGCCCGATTACTGGCGCGACAACAGAACCTAAGGCCGCATAACGGTACGCCCAAGGGCTCATATCGTGCAAAGCTGCAATACTATGCATTATCGTTCTGCGAGACGTTTTGGACAGGCTACGGCAGCGGCGTGGCCAGCGCGTACAATTCCGGCTCGTCGATGGCCGGGTCGTCGACCTCATCGCGATCAACTTCACGAGGCAGCAGCCGAAGCAGCTCTGCTTCCATGTCAAATAAAGAAGAAGTGACTGCGCGCCTTAATCAAGACTTTAATGAATAACGACCTTTTTTTTTTTTGGCTGGGACTCTATTTTTTTGGTGGGTAAAGAAACATTTGTGTTTTTATTAATTGTCTGTTGTTGTAATAACTTGTAATCCTCTACATGCTACCGTGTTTTTTTATTATTAATATACCACTAACTTGATTGTATTGTGAACCCATCTTTTGGGTCGTAGGGATCTCAACGTGCATGGAAGTGTACAGCTCGACATTGCATCGCATGGAGGTTGAGCTTCTTACAGCGGCGTGCTTATCATATACGATCTATGACATCTTCGATAAGGAAAACTTTAAGGAATATATTGTGTCACAGATAGATATAAATCGGATAACTCGCAGAAAAAAAAAAAACAAAACAAGTCACGGGAAGCGAGAAAGAGAGAGAGAGAGAGAGACAAAGTGGCGAACATTTACTCCCCGTGACTCACGGGTTGAATCATAACAGAATACTACCTAAAAAAATGCAATTTTTTTCTCTCTATACATGTTGGTGGATCCACCTTTTTATAACAAAAATCGTATATATCTATAAACGAGAAGTTTCCAAAAATTGAACTGTTGGAAACGGGAAATGGAAGATGCAAATGCGAAAATATCGCGAAAACGTCATGCGGCTCGAGTAGGGTTTTGGGTGATGCGGCTCTCGGCTCCTTGGCAGCGATCAATTGACGCTAAGTAAAAGAATGACGACTCATTTTTCGGTGACGGTTGATGACTCCTCAGCCTAACCGCAGAGAACCCTCTCTCATTCACTTCTTCTTTGGCTTTGGATTCGACGATGAAGAAGAAGACGATGATGGAGGTTGAGGGTTCGGGCGCGGAGGCTGAGCGGGGGCTCAGAGGTGGTAGCCGCACCGAGGGCAGCGGCCGTGGCGTTCGTCCTGGACAGTTTCGCACCGTGCACAAAGTACTTGACCCATGTTAAATGTGTAATTGAATAAGTGAATTGAGTTTTGGGAAAGTGGTTGGTTAATATAGAGAGGAGAGTGATTGAGACAAGAAATGTTTTATAGAGAAGAAGACCCTGCAAACGAGGGACAATTGGTGTCAAATATATACTCGTAAATGTGGGTCGCAGGAATATGCTTTTCTATATGAGTAACTTTTGTTTTCTCGGGACCTTCCAAGCTCGATGAGGGTCCATCACCGTTTATTTTTTTTTCTTTTGAACCTTTTCGACCAACGTCAGCCGCCACTTTAAGAAAAAACCGAGCCATCTGACGCTGTGCGTCTAAGTGTGATCTCTCGCAAATGCAGAGGATGCGGCACCTTTTCGTTTTCTTTTCTTTCATATGCGTACCCACACTTTTGGAGGGTCCTTCAGGTCTCTCGGGATCCACTCTTTTTTTATTAATTATTAATTATTAAGCCTGTTTCCAATTTTAGGGATTTTTTTTTTATTATATGCCTGAATGCATGGAAGCTAGAACTAGGAAAGCCATGACATCAACTTTCGGAATTTGGGTAGCATTTTCCTAGACTATCTATGGATGTTACAATATGATACGATAACCCCTTTTGTTTCTTTATCAGTCGTATATATCGTTAGAAACGGCGCGTTTGCGACGCGTGATTTCCGCCATTTGGCAGTTTGGACGCGCTCCTAACGCGTCGCTCACGTGGCATCGTCCTCACGTGAGCTCGCTGCATTTTCTTCAATCTCCTTGTAAAGACTTGATTGGCTCAATTTAGACAGAAAAGATTAGTGTGGATTCGAGGAAAGCGGAATGTGTTATCACGTTCATGATCTAAACCGATTATCCAATCCAATTGCTCATCATCAAAGTGGAGCCTTGCGCTGGTTGTGGGCTCGTTTTTGGTTTTGCGCAATGGGCTCAATTAGGAAAGAGCAAAAGTGCACGGGACCCTCTTTTTAAAATGAAATCAATGATTTAATACATCATCGGGATTTATCGTGAAATTATGATGAGAAATGGAGTCTGCTTTCCAAGTAAAGCTGCGGCTCGCTGCGCTGGCGCTGCGGCGGAACTACTGTTTTGTAGCCGCTCGCGCTGAGTGAGGCTAAGCTTGAAGAGGGTCTTGCGGGTCTAGACCCTTACCAGTAAGGGTTCCTGTAAGGTCGGCTATCTCGTTAAAATGTATTAAAACACCCGTCAAGCGGATTAGAAGCTTTTTTGATGTATGCTTCTTATGCTTCTCTGTTATGCGGTTCTACATGTTGCGGCATAGTAGAAGCTTGTCCATCATGCGGTTCCACATTTATTATCAAGGTTCCACAATTCTACACTAAATATAGCTTGAAAAACTTTTCACATCCAAAACTTTTAACAATTGTCGTCTTATTCAAGAGTTTAGAGGCTTTGGTGGTGGTGAATACTATGACATTGATAGTCTGCTGGGCTTAGCAGCGTGCGCAGCACCATTGGTCTGTGCACACCCCCACACAGCCTCGCTACTGGAATACCGGTAGGTACTACACGTCTCGCCGAAAAGCTTAGCGTGGGTATACCGACTAGTAGAGACATAGACGGCGTGACTCATCTCAGAATAATAATTGTGCCAAGGTATTCCTCAGTACAGAGATCTACCACAGGGACCACATTATGCACAGACAGCACAGACAGCACAGCAGGTCCAGGGACTTCGGTCGGAGTTTGGGGGTAGGAAGGGGGACGGTGGGATTCCAGTTAAATAAAATAGATTTATGAATAAATATACGATATTTTTGATTATTTTAGTTGATCACCTCGAAAACGGCAGTTGTGCATGTATGCATGATTCTTTTGTTACCGGCAATACCCCCAAACTACCAATCTCGTCACAATAAATTATTTCATGACCCAGAATGATTGTTCCATGATTCTCTAACAACTCCTCATGTTGTCCCCCTTCACTCAAATCCCTTTCTCTTGCCCTTGAAATCCATTCCGCAGTTCAAGCACACTTTTGTGGATGTGTCCTGCTTCGAACCGCACGATCCGCAGATAATCTCAGCCATTCTCTTTTAGTTTCTTGGTGCTTTTCTCCTTGGTGAGAGAGTTTGTGTGTATTCTGAATAGAATGTGCTTGTTCGTATTGATGAAGTGAATGAGAACCTGATGAGAGGGTGTGAATCCAAGAGGAAATCCACCGGTTCTTATACACGTTTTCTATCCCACAGAAAAACGCACTAACCTGTGTCAGGAAACTGTAGCAGCGTATTTTGTAACAGGAAAAAAAAAGATTTGTATTTCCCAAAAGCAAACGTCACGGTTTTGCAGATTCAACAATGCAGCAGGGTTTATCTTCGAGGAGTGTGTGCGCACGCGGCGTTGATGAACAATACTGAACAATCGGCCTATTGTTCTCTATTGTTCAATGATCGATATTACAGATGCAGATGCAGATGTCCAACGTTCCCATGAAATTTTTCATCTATACGATACAAAGTCCAAGATTTATGGATACTCTCTATAAAATCATGGCTAATGTACCAGAATTCATTAGGGGATTCTAGGGGGCGTCAAGTAGAAAGCCTCACCACAGAGTAGCAACCTAATGCGAGTCAACTGGCTGCTGCAGCGCACAAGCAGCGGTACAGTTGTAGCACACGGCATTTTTTGTTGGATTTTCTTTGCCCCTATAGTTTCAAAAATATCGGCCAAGTCACCGTCGTAGTACTCCTGATCTTCGAGCAGGGGCTACCGTATAAGGTTGTTCAACTTGACGATTTGCTAAACCGTATCTATAGAGCAAATCTACAGGGATGTACCCGTACGTACGTGTGTAATAACGGTACCACTTTCCCAAGATTCCCAGTTTTTTTTGAACTTTTTTCTCCTCATTCCTCTCAAGCGTGCACCCCGCGCCGCACTGGAGAATGCGGCTCAAGGCATTGAGTAGAAAGCAGCAATCCGCATTACTGCACAACCGAGTGAAAAAAAAAAAAATTTCAAAGAGAATAAGAAAATTATACATTACATTATAAAAGAAAATCTGAATGAGTGTATAAGAAAATTAGTTAGTCATTACAGGAGAGTTTTGAGAAAAAAAAATCATCGCAGTCGTCGCTGATGGGCCAAACCCTTGATCCACATTACCAACATGACCCACGCCATGATCAGAGCAGCCACGCCGACATTGACATTGAGCGTAAACATGCCGTCCAGACCACGATATATCATCGCCTCGACGGTCTGGCTGTTGGATTCCATAAACACCAGCCCGCCGCAAATGAGGCAGAACGCAGTCACAAGCTCAGGGAACGGTCGCGTTGGCGCAGTCGATTTTGGAACGCCAACATACATCAGCATATATGTCACAAACCGCGCCAGGGCCGCAACACAGAACAGCACACCCCATTGAATGTGGATCTCGGTCGACAGCTCCAGCTCCTGAGCGTGCTTCGACATGAGCACGCCCGTCCAGAATACAATAAACGCCGGGAACGGGTTGAACGAGAATGCTCGCCTCACTACTTCGTTGCCCCCTTCGCTGTCCTCTTGCTGTTGAGTAACCTTGGCAAGCAGTCGCCGCACCCGGCCAGACTCTATCAGCAACCCGCAAATGCCGCCGCCTAGGTACATGAATGCAATAGACGCATGCTGGAGATCCTTGTGTGACCATTGGCCGTCCTCATTGCCCAGGTGCTCTAGGAAAATGTTGGAAATGCCGTACACAAAGATGAGGAAACACTCTACAAACTCCATCGACGGAATGTCCAATTTGCCGAGAACCCGCTGAATGATATTAGGACGCAGCCCTTCGATGTCTCGAGCACGTTTGAAAAGCCCATACTCGCCAGTAGAGTCCTCCTTGCGATGCTGAACGACAGCAGGGTCGCTAGCCGAGCCGGGTCTAATATTCCAAGCCATTCCTTGGTCAGCAAATGCACCCAAGTACCGTGCCAGAGTCACAATACCAAACAAGAAGAAAATGCCGCCCTTGATGAAATGTGCAAGAATGTTGAACACCTTCTTCTCCTTGGCCATGCAGAACACGGTCGCTGTGCCCAACAACAGGTATCCAAACCCGACCAAAAACATTGGCCGGTTCAACAAGGTGAACAATATATCAGCAGCACCGCCCAATCGAGTGACCAATGCAGCCACCCGCTTGTTCTGCATAAGTTTGCCAATGAACCTATTCTGCACTCGAGATGCGAACAAACCTCGGGATGCTGCAGCAGACCCTGCAGTGTAGCTCTCTGGGTCCTCGCCAAACATGTACATGTCATCTTCTTCCTTTGGTCCTTCTTCTTCATCATCACTATTGTTGCTACTGCTCATGTGGCTGTTGACAACATCTTCTCGCAGCTGGTTGCCGTCGAAATGGCTCGATGTCCCAGTAGGCGATGCAATTCCATGGCCGGAATCTTGAGAAAGCCTCATTCGCTCAGTGTCATAAGGGGTATTGCTGTTCATATTGGCCAAGACATAGTCGGCGCCGTCCAATGGGCCAGATTTGGAGGAAACAATGGCCCAATTGGCAAGTGTTCGAATGGCTGCAGCGAACCAATGCACAATAACATAGAATAAAACCATCCATGATACCTTGGCATATGCATTATTTGGGTACAAGTCTGGCGCAGTGGCACCGTAGACTGCGAGGCAAAACAGCGACGCCACGACCATCGCGGAGTGAACAGTCTGCAATGGCAAATAGAATGGCGACTTTTCCACACTCAGCATGACAGTAATAGGATACACAAACACCCATGCCAAAAGATTGAGTGCAATGTGGCCCGTCAAAAACGCCTTTGCAGGAGCTGGAGCGTTCAAAAAGGTGGTTGTATTGTACTGTTCCCAGTATGCGCGTTGCTGGGGCTCCAAATTTGGATCATCGAGGACCGGCCGACCATGGTGGTGATGGGCGCCCATTTTTGCAGGAGATGGCTCCATATCGGTCATATTCATCATATGGTGTCCCATACCATGCTCATGTTCATGTTCGTGGGCATCGCTCATACCTGCGCCATGCTTGGCGATCTGTGCGGCTGCACCTGCATCTGCTGCAGCGTTGTGATCAGTCGCGGCCGGTGTTGCCGACTCCGACAGCTCCGAATGCTCTATACTATGTCGGTTGTTGTCTTCGTCGTCTCCGTGTGAAGCCGGAAATGCAATTGAAGTTGCTGCCAGTGCAGCTACCAGAGTGATCTTGTCGAGCCTCATAGTTTAAAAGTGCTGAAATTTGTGAGATGGCGCCAAGAGGATCTCGATCGAATTGAGAAAAACACAGGGTTGGATATCGTTGTATATATAATCGAACTCACACTGACTCTTGAGTGGCGTTACAACCCGCTTTTCTTTTGAATCACGGAAACTGTTTCGCGGCGAAAAAATCAAGGTGCCGAAGAAAGTGAGTGACTGAACAATGGGGGACGGCTCGTGAGGCTAGACCCTGGTGGGATCTGTGGCGAATTTTTGAAGAATTACAACAGGTTGGTTGAAGATGAAGTGATTGGTACCAAGTCGGTACGGATTTGGACTGGAACCGAGATATTGATAAGGTTAACGTTGCCAGCAACAACGGACGGAGAGTATTTAAAGTTGTGATGTCACAGAGAAAAAGATACTTGGTTCTGCGGAGTTGTGTGTGCAGAGCTTGAACTGTTAGATTCAGAAGAGACAATTCTATAGATGACGAGGGATACCGGATACTTATATACGGAAGACAAGCGCTTCATGACAGACAGTTTTTTTTTTCTTTGGTGGGGGCTGGCGGCGATCCCGCCGCTCCGCTAGCGATGAGCACACACACATGAAGAGAGTCCTGTTCCACAAAGTTCCGTCGGACTGGGATTATTAATTGTGATCTAAGATGGTGAGGCTCAAGGGTGTGGTGACTTGTTAAGGTGTACATGTGAGCAATCTTGGGAAGGGAGGGCCGGGGATAACGACAGGTTTTGTTACAACTCCGACACATGTGTGTGTACTTTATGCGGTAAAAACTCATGTATGCGGCCGAAAACGATACAGTTGTAACACCAAGGATTTATACACACTAATGCAGGTTGAGTAATCGGGAGAGTTCTCGTCATCGGTACTGTACAGTGTATCATGAGATTTGTATTATTACAAGTACGGTAATAAATTAGTCTTGTATATAATATTTTTGAATTATTTTTACAGCTCTAAAACTTATCCGATGAAGGGAAATAAAAAATTGTGGTTAGACTTCGGCATGTCCGGATGAGCCGGAGATGTCTACCAGGTCCCGCATGTGTCTTAGTTGCCCAGTTCCCAGGGTTTGTTTCTTGGCGTGCTTGTTCGGAACGAAAGTTGTCCAGCGTCTTCTGGTCCGGGTTCTGCTAATGGATTTCTGTTCCCTGGAATACCAACAATTGCACAGTTTTTTGAATATTCCAACGGTTTATTGATGATCGCGAGAGAATTCGACCAGTAATTTGAGGCCGTTTTGGGGTATAGGGGTGGGAGCGGCTCGTGAGGCGGCGCACAAAGAGATCAAGCTAAGTGACACCATATGATAAAACGGAAAGTTCCCGGAAGTTGCCGAAAGGAGTATCAAGAAGTGGCTTTTCTAAATAATAGATTGCTGTCGTTCAGGAGTGAATGTAGGAGAATTTGTCTTTGTACAGTTAGTTCTGCCTCTAGGTGGTCGTTGAGAGCCGCCTACGAAGATTCATATGAACCCATCACTCAAACTGGGCATCGGAGGTGCCAGGCTCCGACCGTTGCTACTCTTGGTCCTTACGCCATCAGAGTCCTTCCTTTACGGTGTCCGTCTATCTACAGAAATGGCAATCCCCTCTTTGATTTCGGTTGCCCGGAGTATCAACGTGCCGATCCGTGAGGATGTTGAAGCATATGCATCTGGATCTCCACTTTGTTAATTATTGCGTAGCTGATAATCTGCCGTATCATACCCTGGTCACTGGGAGTTGGTCCGGTAATGGCAAGTACATGTACATTTGTCCTGCTGACTAGAGTCTATTCATCCACGGCGGCTCTTCAATATACGTGGAGATGCAATATTCACCAATGAATGATTGGTCTATTTTTTTGTATAATCGAAGGTGAATTCTGGCGTCTGGCTGTTGGCGTTTTTGCCACACGGCTCATCACATAATGTCTGAAACTGCGTGAAAAAATACCCCATCACGACAAAAATATGCCCAAGATCAGAACGAGCAGGACTCGCAAGGCACCCGCGGGGTTTTCAGACATCGAACCGACGCTCATCGAGTTTGAGAACCGCTTGAAAGACGCAGAATTCAAGGACACGTCCAAGCTCAGCAAAGCAGAGTCGCTCCACGAAGTGTTCCAGATCCACCACCAGCGGTCGCGGTACGTTTACGACTTGTACTACAAAAAAGAAGCAATCTCTTCAGACTTGTACCAATGGCTACTCAAACAGCGCTACGCCGACGCCAATCTAGTCGCTAAATGGAAGAAACAGGGCTATGAGAACCTATGTTGTTTGCGGTGTATCCAGACCTCTGAAAACACACACGGTACAACGTGTATATGTCGCGTACCAAAAGCACAGATGAAGGGGGAAAAGACAAATGCATGCTTCACATGCGGTTGTAGAGGGTGCGCATCAACCGATTAAAGTACCACCGCCTTTCATCATTTTCTGCTGGTGCGTGTCGACCGTGGCGTCGTCCATCGTCTCTTGCAAGCTGTTCAGCCCATACCACGCCTTTACATGTACAAACACCGCCAACACTCCAATCACCCAGATATAACACAGCACGGAATACACGTTGTATATCTCTTTCACTACCGCTGCTTCTTTACCATCACTGCGCCGCAGCACCGCGGCATGGAACATCATCGCTACTACACAGCACCCGAGCATGGCTGCGTACTTGAGACCGCTCCGGGTTTGGAACACGGCCGCATTGGCGAATTTCAGCTTGATCACACTCGACGTGGCCTTGAATTTGGGTGAACAGCACTGTAGCACCACGAGCGTGTCGAACGCAGCGCCTAGTAATGTGAACGGAAACGCCCACACAATCGCAATTGCCGCAAAGTAGGAAAGTGGAAGTGAATGCACGACATGCTGACGTAGGCATTCGGCCTGGCCCAGCGCATAGAGCAGATTGAGCAGTGCTAGCGACACAAATTGGTCCTTCTCCGCGACAATGAACCTCGTAGCTCGGTGGAACGACGAATCGGCAGGACAGGTCCATATTTCGAATCGCCGGTGAATACATCCGGCGGCTAGAATACCAAAGATGAGCGTACTTGAAATTCGTGTAAACGGCGGCGTGCTAAAGACTTCCATCGGTGAGTGTTTGGGGATGAAGAGACGACTTCACTAGAAATAGATCATTAAAGTGATGGAAAATGATAAAGAAAATAATAATAATAGTAATAAAGAATAATAAAAAAAATAAAAAAAAACGTCTATCACAACAAAATTTAAAAAAGTTATGCTGTTCTCTTTCGTGTCATCTTTGGAGGAGACAAATGCAATGCCTGATTCTTGATCGGCGAGTCAAACCGCATCATCAAGTCATATCCGACCAGCCCTCGCACTGGCGTCTTCTGAGCAGACTTCAAAAATTCAAAGTCCCGTTGCTTCTGATCTCCTTCATCCTGCTCAGATTCGTCTTCATCGCCACGCAATGACTCGGACCGCTCAATCTCTCGCTGGCAAAGACGGTAAAGATCAACCCCAAACACATCAGCAGCACTATCGGTGCTCTCAAAAAACCGTTGCTGCTCACGTCGATTGGGCGATCCAAATATCATTCGCGAGACGGTATCATATCGGTCATGCGTTCGCAATTGAACGGGCGACGCTGTTGGAGGGAAAATCTCGTCGATTTCAGGCGAAGCAGTCAAGTGCTGAATGGCTGCCCGATGGTTTCGAATCGAAGTATTTGGAGATGCAATTTGGCCAGGTGAGTTGGTGATCGAAGGTGGGCACAAGTTTGGCTTATTTGGCCCGAGAATGAGATTACCACTGATAAACCGCTTTGGCGACGCCAACGGTTGCATGAGAATAGAGCCAGACTGATCATCCAAGTTCCATCCAGATGGAATGAGGCATGGCACATCGCCAGCATCCAAATCTCGGCCCAAAGAGTTGACTCGCTTCTTTTGCTTCTTTCTCGCAGGCTCAAGTGCCGACATATCGTCATTCTCCAGTTCTTCGATTCTAGCTACCCCGCCGGCGCCGACACCACCACCAAATCGTTGCAAGCCAATGGCAGAGTTGCTTCGCTTGAGTGGCACGTCGCTACCAGCCAAATGACTGTACAGCGGGGGCTCAAAGGTACCAGCAGCTGGCCGGGACATGACATGTTGCTGATGCGCATTTGCCTCGACCGATAATGGGCCTCCATTGCTGAGAGAATATGATGCAGAAAAAAACTGGTGATGTTGGAATGGGTGTTGTTCATTAGGCTCATTAATATACTCCTCGTCCTCTTCGTCAGCGGTAGAGTTGGTGGAAGTTCGTGTCATGGAAATGCTCTCATCATCGTCGTTAGTATTAGTGATAGTTGCCGTCTTTGTGAGTGTAGATGTGATAGAGTTCGTAGTAGCAGACATTGCCGAGCTGCTGACGTTGAAGTTGTCAGAGCTGAACTGAGTCTGGTGGTGCGTCGATGTCATTTCGTCCCTGCTCATAGAAACGCTGGTTCGCTTGACGGTCTTCATGTCAAGGAACTGGTACTCATAGCCAGGTTCAACCAGCCAATAGTTGCCCTTGCCAGGATCTCCTTTAGGTCGCTCCTGCTTCTTGAATGCCTTGTTGAGTGAAAGGTTGTGTCGGATAGAGTTCTGCCATCCAGACTTGCAGTCTCTATACCACACAAAGCTATCATTGATCCAGTTGTAGATCTGAGAAAGCGTCAACTTACGGTTAGGAGACCGTAAGATTGCCATCCCAATAAGCGTCGCGTAAGAGTATGGTGGCTTGGTCCCATCGTCAGTAAGCTCAGGAAGCTCATGTGGCTTGGGGAGTTCGCTCAGATACCTTCGCTTGTCTTGTGCAGCTCTTGGATTGTTGAACTTTGGAGCAGCTGGCTTAGATGGCCGCGAAACTGCACCAGTAGACGCGTTATTGCTGCCGCCAGTCAGCTGATTCTTAGACTTGGCCACAGGGGAGCTCTCAGTAGGCGACAACATTGGATTGTAAACGTTCTCCTTATTATCTGGATCCACATGCATACCCCCGGCAGTTTGTCGACGACCATTGGCTAGCGTTGGGGTATTGAGCGCATATGATTTGATAGACTGCTGATGAAGATGGTTGGAGCTTCCATTGCCGCCAAGATAGTTACTAGTCGAGCCGTTCACCGAGACTGCGACGGCAGCAGCCGCTGCGGCGGCGGCAGCAGCAGCAGTTGCACTATGGCCAGACAACGACCGCACTTGTGAAGGAGGTGGGGTGTTCAATGCTGGATTAGAAATGTCTGAAAGTGCGGCGGAGTTGTGTTTGCTGAGTGAAACTGGCGACAGGCGGTGTTTCAACGCGCTGGGTGCCAGAAACGTCGTCGAGCCATCGGCAGCGCTAGAATTTCGTCTGTGCATCTGAGCGATACGCACTTGTGTAAGCTCTTCCTGCTGCTCCTTTTGATGGTTGCTGTAGTCGATGGTTGGATGTGACTTTGAAGAAGGTGGTGGAGGTAGATGCACGGACGATAGACTTTTGAAGATGTTGAACGAAGAAGACTGCTGGGTATACTCTGACATTGTCTTTATAGTCTCGTTTCGATAAATGTCCTTTTCGTGATATCACACGCCCTGTAAATGAATGTATTGCAAGGACGTTTCAAGAAAAAAAAAGAGTAGGCGTTAGTGTAGGTATTAAGGCCGTCGCTTTCCTTGTTCTAAATGAGGCGCCGCCAGGGGGAAAGTGCGTCAGTGCGAATAGGGCGGGTAGAGAGAGGACTTAAATCACACCAAGGACTGGAAAGCACGCACTCACACAAAAACCACACGACTCTTGCTTCTCAAGTTGTAAAAGCTGAAGAAAAGTGGGGAGTGAGAAAGGACGGAAGGGAAACTGTTGGATACAGAGTCGTTTATATCTGCGGGATGGGTTAGTATACACGCGGGTTCCAAGTGTGAGGTTGGCAAGAATCCTCCGTATGCGAGAAATGAGATAGGTCGGAATGGACAGACAAGTGGGAAAAGCAAAGTATGCAGGCGTCGGTCGGTCTGAGATCACCACCACACCCGCGTCGGTGGCCCCCGGTCGCTGGAGCTGCAAGCCACAGATCCCAGCATGCGGGTAAGTAAGGCCCCAAATGAGGGTCACTCTCGGGGATAAATTTATCGCAATCAGGACCAAGCCGCTCGCAATAGGTGTGTAGGATCTCATGGATAGTGTTGGAAATGTTCTTGGTGGAGGTATACAAAGCAGCGAGAACTTGTGTGTGGCTCATGAATGTCGCCGTAGCAACTTCCCCTTACCAGAACTCGCATAACGTAACGCATAGCTCACCCTCATGAAGAGGGGACCTGAACCATGAGCAAAATGCCATCATGACGCCTTTCTTTGGAGAGACATGGCAAAATAAAAAGAAGTCAAATCGATGAAATAGTATTTCACTTCATTTGCTCTGCTCTGTCGCGTGTGGCCAGCGATATAGCGAGGGTGTTCCTTTTTTCCAGTTTAGGACCACATGAAAAAAGAGCTGCATGACCATGACCCACAATTGGTTAGTCGCTTTGAACATATGAAAAAAAGACACTATTAGTCAAGCACACCAATAGCGCACCAAGTTCCACAATTCTCGCTTTCCTTAGTCCACCGTCGTAACACTATCCATATCTCTCGATCCTCGCCTCAATTGCCGAGTTGATCGCGATCGTTTGTCCATCGCACGAGCCGCGCACATGGGGCAGAGCGGCGACAAATTGAACCGCTGCGGTAGATGATAGTCGCGGACCTGTCAATCACATTTCGATTTCGCACATCAATCTCGAAGGAAACTTGGGAGTGGGGAATGTACTTACAGATTAGCCGAGGCAATGTGGGATTTTGTCGATAGATTTGTAGATTTTTGTTGTGGTGAGAACCGATGACAGACCTAATGTGACAACGAGGATGAGAAGAAGAAAAAAAAACCCTTATTTCTCAATTGACAAGTTGACTGAATGGACCGGTACGATATCTCAAGGCGTAGATAAAAGCTATAATTGTCGAATATAATTGTTCTTTGCGGAGAATGGTATTTCTGAAGGGTGACTAGATGGTTGTGATAGAAGGAAGAGAGAGAGAATTTTCGAACTGCAGACTCCAAGGCGGGATTACGACAAAATATATACACTACACTGCGTCGCCGCACAAACTTAGGGCCGCAACCTGCAGCAGCACATTTTGATGCCCTGACAAATTATATTATTGAGAGGTTCATGTACGTCACATAATTGTGCTATAATATTTCTCTCTTTTCGCACACCTCTCGGCGATTGAAGATCTTGAAAGTCTCTCTTTTTTTCTATTTGAGGCTGCTGCTGCTGCTGCATGGCGCGATCATATGTCTGCACGACAGGCTGCAGGGCCACACCTCCGCGTACGACAATTGTTCTGCAAAACGTAGAGCCAACGGTTCTGTAATTCGAGAGAAGCTTCTTCTGTCAATAGATCCGGATGCGCTAGGCCAGACAGCCCCAACACTTGAATAGGCTCTTGCGTACTTGAGAGTTCAAAGGGGGAGGAACGCGTCTGGCTTTTTAGGTCCGCAAAAGTCGCCTGTCGCGCGCACGGGGTCTCGGGTGTCTTGGGAGATTTGTTTGTTTACTTTGTGCTTGTTTGGGACGTCCGTAGTGGATAAGGTTTGAGACTGGGTGAGTGGACAAGAGAAAGTTTTTTTCCAGTTTTTTTGTTTAATCAGATGTCTGGTGGATTTTAAAGTGTACGGTAGGTACATGTGCACAAGAATATGGGGCTGCTGTCAGAATATAATGGTGTGGCCCACTTACAGTGCTTGTACTGTACCGCCTCCAGAGGCACAGGTAAACGCATCCAGACAGCTGAGCGGCTGCCTACGGTTGCGGCCTCATATAACGCAACCCGCTCTAAATGGTACTGCTGCTTCTTTCTAGATAATCGGATGACCATTAAAATTAGATGTCTAGAAATTGTAGTTCGATTTTTGTTACTAGAATAAGTTTGCTCGAAGCTTGTTTGTTCTGTGTATCTGCTCATCTTTGCGAAAGTAAACACTGTATTGGAACGAGCCTTGAGGCGATCTTTGTGGCCCCGCTTTCAATCCGAGCAACCTAATGTATTCCTGATACAATCATCTAAATCATGCTTTTGAGGGGACAGTTTCTCGGCACTCTTAGAATCTGATCAGTCGTCGCAATTTTTTGTTCAGAGCAGTATTAAACTTAAAGAGGCTCAACCCTGATCCGATGGTAACTTTTGATGCAGATGCGATCAGCCACATTTTTCAGATAGACAACCTTCCAGGGTGCAGATATGCCTATGCGGTAGGGTTCTTTTTTTCCTTAAAGGCCGAAGCCTGCAGTGGAATTTTAGGGCCGCACACCGAAGTCGTGCGCCGAGCGATCGATGGCGCACAGTAAATTGTACTGCACAGCTTGCAGTTCCGGTTGGTCGTTGTGATCCTCAAATGATTTTCAGTTTTCTCCACTCTCGGATCTTTAGATATTCAGATCATGACCGGAACCTTGCTAAGAACTATCCTGATAGATAGTCGATCTCGGAGACCAGGAATATTTATCTGCGTGACCGAAATATGGGCAATTCAACATCTAGCTGGAGTCTATTTTCTGATGTAATCAGCTAAGATGGATCAGATGTATCACCAGAATGGGGTCCACAATCCAGATCTGGAGTCTCGTATACTCTTGACTCCGCTCGGTTTAGTACAATCCCGAGCCCAGCAGGCATGTTTAGCCACTGCGGGCTGATTATGGGCGCAGGACCACTGAGATAATTATGTACAGTCTAAAAACGCACTTAACTCGAATGTTCCGTTCCCGGAATATATCCGGATATTGAGTCCAGAATTTACTGTATCTGATTAGCGTAATTGAAGTGAAAAGTTTCAGTAGTACAAGGTACCTGACCTGTCCATGGGCTAATCTACCACATTTGTCGCCCCTCCCCCACGAAACTCTATAAGCTGTGCATCTTAGACTCGGTCTAAGGGCACGCAATAGATTCAAAGGTCGGCGTGTCCAGCTGCATCGGATTGAATTCCAGCGCCCGTTGCGGCGGATACCTTCAACGTCTAGCAACTCCCCAGCACGGTGGATCCAGGAGTAGAGTGTACAGTGTAACGAAACGTCTTGGTGGGTGACGTCGGCCAGCATTATGCATGGCGCAGCACCAGGGGGCTCTCCGCGGCGCCATACAGCTCTGTTCTCATTACATCCGGACTCTCTAGAGGACTTTTTTGAACTCAATGTGAAAATATAATTTCTTTGAACTGGAATAAATCCAGTCCCTAGTATCTGATGGCCTCAAAACTACCATATCGTCATCGCTGATCTAGGCGATCTTCGATCGCCATGGATATGACCTCTCACAAATGCCACAAGATTGGAATTTTTCTCTTTGGGCTCGCTCAGGGCTCCATGGCCTGCATGGAATGTTCATTACCAGAAACGCAGGAATGGATCGCCTGCACGACGACCAAAGAGGAGATTTATTCTCGTCATTGATAAATTTACGGCCCCGGTGGTCCAAGATTGGAACCCACGGCGGGAAATACGAAATGTGTGATCCAGGTACAATTGAACCCCACTTGCGATATTGATAGCTTTCTCAGTCGCAAAAGAGAAGTCACGGCTCAGGAGGTAGTTATGCGGAGGGTGCGGCTCAATAAGCTTATTACTGCTGAGTCTATAGGGATCCTTTCTATTTTGTTACTCGTTAATATTCTTATTTTCTTTATACTACCCTGTGTTTTATTCTAGTTAACATCTTAATGTGATATGCAGAGAGATTATGAATTCAAGAGTTCAGTTAATGAGGAATGAGTTCCAGTCTAGCTGCGATAGTCAATATGATCCTACAGAAGTATTAATTGGTTATGAATAGAGGGGGCGGTATCAGTAGTAGAAACTCTTTAGAATTGTGATGAATGTGGTCATACGAGGTAGCATCTTGTTTGATTTTTTTCGCATGATCACGGTCATGGCTGTCTTGCAAGCACTACCTGTGTTTATTTCACCAGCCTTATGAATTAAAGTAGCCTAAACGGTAATATCATACCATTTGATGTGATTTAGGAGAGTGGAGGCTCTTCCGTCTCGATATGCTTCATTGCATGGTAAATGTCGTGACCTGCTCCACTGTGGTGAACACAGTGGCATACCATACTCTCGCATGTCATTGAATGCGACAACTATCTTCACACGAGAATTCATGCATATAACATGAAAGGGTTCATAATATGTTGTAGTTACCTCTCGGTGTCAATCGAAGTGGGCACACCTGCAGTGTTTATTGCACACTAGTAGACATAGTCAGCTACATCCTTCACAACTCCACTTGCCCACCTTACGCCGTAATTACAATACTTCTCTAAAATAAAAACCATCTAAATATTTGGACAGGATAACGAGTCTGGCGGTTCAATGTCGGTGACAAATACTACACAAGCACTCGTCATGGCTGTCACGTGTCGAATCACATTCAAGTTCCATCACAACACCTTTACTACGCTATTGAGCGAGCCTGACTCAGTGTAATAGAAAATAAAGTGTCCAATATCATGAACGTGAAGCCATTGCTTTGATTTGTCAACCAACCACCAGTACTGACCACCAGCACGGCCCAACACCGTCATGGCCATGTTTGAATACTGAAAGCGTATAGGCACATAGTATCGAGGGCCATATCATTGCCAGATTTCGGGCTTCGAATAGTGTATTGGATCGCTTGACGAATGGGTTGCCCGTACTTGAGAGTGACTACACCGACCAACAACAGTTGCACCGCATGCTAAAGGCCATAATATCTATCTATATTCTATGCTACATGTGAATCCAACATAATTAGACAGACGACGCGTATACAAAAGAAGACCCAGAACGTTGTATAAGTAGTCGCTCACTATCGATCCACTCCAAGCCTTTGACATGAAACTAGACACTTGGTATCAAAACAGTCCCTTCAAATACTTGTAATACCTCTTTATAGAATTTGCACAATAGCTAATAGCTTTGTTTAAGAATGGAATATCCGGATATGCCTACGAGGTCAAAAGCCGCACACCCACGCCGCTTTGCGCGCCCTGTTCCCCTACAAAATTGCCCGAGCCGAAGCAGGGACGCGCTGCCCTCACCCCAACCTTGACCTCGGCTGGAGCCAGCCGCGGTGTGGAGATGAGCACTTCGGGAGTCTGGGGAAAAACGCTATGCTTGAATGGCATAACACACCTGCACCCGGATCCTTCAAGTACCGGTAGTCGAATTCTTAGTCAGGATCCCTCCTGCATTCTGTTTTTACCCGCGGAGACAGCATTCGTCAATTCCCAACTGCTTCTAAGCCCGGAACCCATTGCGTTCCCCGCATAGCTCATCTTTCAGACCTATTTCAACAGATCACTATCCGCCACTTCTCTTCCTCTTTTCATCCACTTTGCACAGCACAAAGACAAAATTCAAAAATGCCAGTATCTGCTAACGATATCCTTTACGAAGTCAAGGGCAAAACTGCCATCATTACCTTGAACTTGCCAAAGATCTTCAATGCTTTGGACATTGACGGATACTACAAGCTCAACCAGTTCGTGCAGAAGGCCGGCAAGGAGCCAGACACCACCATCACCTTGATTCAGTCTACTGGTACTTTCTTCTCGGCCGGTGCTAACGTCAAGGCCTCCAGCAACGGTATTGGTGCAGAGATCCCAGAGGATGCGTCGGACGAGGAAGCGTTTTACCTCCAGCAGAAGCACTTTGAGACGACTTTCGGCATTCGAAACTACACTCTTACCGAGACTTTCCTCACCCACCCAAAGGTGTTGGTCGCTGCCTTGAACGGTCCAGTGATCGGTCTCTCTGCCGCATTGGTTTCGTTGTGTGATTTCATCTACGCTCTGGACACCACTTACTTGCTCACTCCATTCGCCAACTTGGGCTTGGTCGCCGAGGGCGCCGCATCTTACACACTTGTCCAGCGACTGGGTCTCAGCAAGGCCAACGAGGCCCTGCTTGCATCTCGACCAATCCGTGCCAAGGACTTGAAGGAACGAGGCTTTGTCAACGAGCTTTACCCTGCAGACAAGTTCCCAAATGTGGAGGCATTCAACGCTCACGTGCAGAAGACTGTTGCCGGCCAGTTTGATCATTTGGTGCAGGAATCCATCATCGACATCAAGAAGTTGATCCGAATGCAATGGCAGCTCCCACTCCAGCAGGCAAACTACCAGGAGGTTCTCGGTGGTGTTCAGAAGTTTGTCACCGGTGTCCCACAGTCCCGATTCTTGTCTATTGCCACCAAGACACGACGACACAAGTTGTAAAAACATTAGTAGATCTAGTACGAAAGAGATAAAATATATGGCATGATTAAATAAATTACAGGACATGAAAAAATATACAAATAGCTTTCTCGCAAATTGTGCCGATGATATAAATAAAGATCTATAGTCGTTCTATTGGCGGATCAGGAAGTGGAGAGTCGTCCATTTCTGAAGTCGTCAAAACAGGAACCGAGAATTCGACTTCGGTTCCAAGTGGACGATGCGGTTCTCTTCTTCTCACTTTTTGTTCTTCCTTCTTCGTAGCAGATGTAGCCATCATGATTCCGAACGCTATTATCAGCACTGCTAGCAGACCGCGTCGAGTAGTCTGCCATCGCAGGGCTTCGATATTGCTCTTCACCTCTGAACTCAGATCAATGGTGATCTTATTATTCAGTTCTTGGATTTTCATCTCCACAATGCTTTCGTCTACTCGTGTTGAGTTTTTCCGTTCGTTCATATCCATATCTATCTCACTCTTCATGTTCGAAATGTACTCGTTCAGTTCTTGTTGCAGAATCTCGACATCACGCTGAAGCCGTGCCAAGTTAGATCTATACTCTTCATTCTGAGACTGCCGGGTCATTTGTATTTCATTCCGAATTTCAGAACACGCGGCATCAAACAAGTAAGCGTCATTGTCCACTTGCGATATCAGTGGATGCATCTCTTTACACTGCACCAGCTTCCGCGATAGCATATCTCGTATAGTCAACATGAGCGTTTCGGCCTGCCCTTCACTGAATCCCGCATATTTGAGCCCGCTATATATTTTATGAGTGTCGAAATAATGATAATATCGTTGATGATCTTCTTCGGGCGCAAACTCGAATTCCGTCGTCGTTGGAAGCACCTCGGGCGGGTTTTCGTCCGTGACCGTGCTAGCTTCTTCTTCTACAGCTGGTCTCTCAGCCGAGCCATCCTGAGCATTCTCCGAAGGTCCAGCATCCTGTCGCTGCTCTGAATCCTGTACCTGCATCTGCCTCTGGTTTACCATTTGTCGATGCTGCCGCTGAGGTGGTGGCGGTGAAGACGGTGCCGCTTGGCTGTTGAACCGAGCTGGTACTGCATTATGAGGTCGGCACGCAGTCCACGAAGTTGCGATTGTACGACCCAGCCTTACACTGCGTCTTAGCATGAACTGGATGAGCGGATTATAGTATAGAGTTGACTGGTGTGAAGGGTCGTTCAGTTCAGTTTGCTTTGGGAGATGTCTTGGATTCGAGTGAGCTCAGTAAGCTATTATCCTTAGAGCAACTGATCAGCTTAACCGTACCGTCATTCACAGACATCAATTGTGACGGAACTTGCGAGATACCAAAATTGTGGCCAATTCGGCTTAGATCTCCATATTTTGTGATTATACCTCTGCGTTTACAATGGAGCTGTTCCTGCGGCGCGGCTGAAACAGGGCTAGAAATGCCATCAACTTCGTCAATCATAAGTCATTCTATTATATACGAAAGAAATCAAACTATCAACATGAACAAAAATATATCAAAATAAATTAGGTACAAATCCAACGGGCGCATTGGAAAAGATTTACAAGCTAGCCTGCTGTAGAGGTCGGTTGTTGAGCAACGAAGCAGCCTCAGTGTCCATAATGAACTGGCATGCAGCGTGAGTTCGCATGAACGAGCCTGGGCATTCTGGGGAAATCTCGCCCTCCAAGCTGTTCTTGCAGGCATTGGCCTTGCCCTTGCCGAATGCAAGAATGATCACCTCCTTAGCGCCAAGCACCGTAGAAATACCAACCGACAATGCAGATCGTGGAACATCTTCTCGAGACTCGAAAAATCGCGAGTTGGCCTCAATCGTGCTCTCGGCGAGAGCGATTTGTCGGGTAACAGAGTCGATGGTGGAGCCGACTTCGTTGAATGCAATGTGGCCGTTTGGACCAATACCACCCATAAACAGGTGAATGCCGCCAATATTCTTAATCTTCTGCTCATAAGCCGCACATTCCTTCTCCACGTCCTGAGCTTGGCCGTTCAACACGTTGATGTTCTCTCGCTTAAGGTTGACATGGGCGAAAAAGTGCTTCTCCATAAAGTAGTGGTAAGACTGGTCGTTGGCAGGGTCCAAACCCACGTACTCGTCCATGTTGAAGGTAACAACATTTTCAAAGCTCACCTTACCGGCCTTGTAAGCGGCAACAAGGTTAGCGTAGACCTGCTCTGGCGACGAGCCGGTAGGAAGACCAAGCACAAATGGCTTCTCAGCTGTTGGTGCAAATGCGTTGATCTTGCTGATAATGTAGTCTGCAACGACCTTGCAGCCGTCGGCAGCACTGTTGAATACTCGCTGTTCTCTATAAAAAACTGAATTAGCACAACGGATCACTCGTTTTTCACCAAAGGGAAGACTTCGGCAGGCATTCGCCCAGCAGCCGCATATGCTGCATGAGCCCCCTTGTATCATTGTTAAGAACGTACACCATAATGTGGGGTGATTTATTTGTCGTGTATCGAAGGGACCAAGATGCAGAAAAAAGAAGAGAAAGGGAGAGAAACGGGAAATGTCTAGCACTATATATCTGGAACTGCCGGCCGGGGCAAATTAAACTTTCCTCAGTAGTGCCATTTATCATAGTGCAAGGTCTCACTTATAGCGTACCACCCGCTCTCTCCCAATGTTGCCGTCACACTGCGAGATCCGCGCGGGTTACACTGTGAATGTATCTCGATGTTACATCATGGACTAGAGAGAGAAACGGTTCGCGCATCTGCAGCTAGCAGATTAAACTACGGTTTCGAAGACCATCGCCGTTGGAATCTATCATTGTAGATTCAGGAGAAAAGGGTCTTTTCAGTCTAGAATTATTCCCTTTTGCGGATGTGCGGCTGAGCGCGGCGTTGGTACCAGATTTTTTTCTGACCAAGGGTCATTGTCTACTACTTTGTCTGCAGCCTAAACCACTTTATGGGAAATTTTTGAGAATAAAGGCATCAATCGTAAAGAACACAGGTCGATTTTTGGAATCAATTCACCCGGTTAGCTTGTCGTAGATAAAGGTACTACCAGTAGTCTATATTTACTGGTAAGGTCAGCAAGTCACGTGAATCAGAAAGTGTCGCAGGTACGCTGACCACCAATTACAGTACCGGTACCAACCAGCTTAATCCCTCTACATTGTTTTCGTATGCCAGCTATAGAGAAAACATGGATCAAAAAGAGGAAACCCAAGCAGGTCCAGCCGGTGCCCTTGATGCCAGAGGATTTGGCAGTGCTGAAGCAGATTGAAAAAGAACGCAAAGAGAGAGCTGATCAAATCAGGAAGAAGCAGGAAAAACTACAGATTGTACCTGGCCCAGTGGCACTAGACTGGACGATAGATCCAGATGAGGAGGATCTGCTTTACGCGATTGACAGTATCAAGAAGCTTCAGTGGAAGGATATACCAGAGGGCAAAGAGATCAGTCGACGAGATAGAGCGGAGGTGTACCAATACCGGAAAATGCTACCGCCGCTAGTAATGATTACACATCTTCATGCGGTGTTTTTGAACGATTCGACGTTCGTTGAACGGGAAATAAGAAGTTGCTGTCAATCTCACCAGCTCAGAAGACTTATGGTCAATTTAATAGACGGCGGCGAGTTGGTAATTTTGGCCGACGACTATTACAGAATATTGAACGAATGGAAGGACGACGCGAATCGCGAGGCGTTTGAATTGTTTGAGGAGTTGCTCAAGGAAATGCCCGAAGCCACAAGCCTTGCGGTGGAGGATCTGGAAGTGATGCCAATGCTGGCAAAGCAGAAGGGTCATCTGTTAACTGCCGGATTTTTGACCCTCAAAACTGGACAATCGAACACGTTCAATATCTCCATCCCCAACATTGGGCTGTACCTCAAGCTTGTCACGTCGAGTCGCAAATGGATCGTGAGAACATTGGATAAGGTCGCGTGGCACGAGATGTCCGAATCCATGCTTTCAGAACGATGGGACAGTGGTAAGACCCAATGGAAAGAGTTCAAAGGTGCTAAAGTCGAATGGTCATTGTGCGATTGTTACGGTGGTGGATGGTGTGAACCTTTTAATACACCCGTGGGCAGGGGCTGGAAGATTACAGGCAAAAAGTGAACATTTGTGAAGCACCTTCTCGAAATATATTCAAAGTGAAACCGCTCATTTTGTTCTGACCAGTATTTCGAGGGTTGACTCTGCTAGAGATTTTCAGGAGATGAGGTATGAGACAGCGCGAGCCGCACGCTATGGGAGTGATATAGATACTCGCCCAACAAACCTCTTCTAATTAACTTTCTTTCTCGGCGTCAAGATCATTCAATCTGTATCTCAGCAACCAGTAACAAGGAGTTGGACCATGAAGTTGTCTCTGATTACAGTGGCACTCGCTGGAGAGCTTGCTAGCGCGGCGACTAATTCGAACTCACGGCTGGCGCCTAGAGCCGGCCAAGAGAATGCGGAAGTAGCTCGTTGCGTACCATACGACGTTTACAGTGCTAAGCGACACAAACCGTATACCGAAACGCATCTCAAGTTGCCTCTACAGCGACCGCCTCCAGAATGCAGAATGTGGCGAAGTCCAGTGGTAGACGCTGTCATTCAAGATTATGTCCATCGCATCGAGGACCCTGATTTGGCGCGTCTTTTTGAGAATGCTTTCCCGAATGCATTGGAAACATCAGTGATGTGGCACACCGACAGCAGTGAGGAGGATGGACTTCCACGAACGTTTGTTGCATCTGGTGACGCTGGGGCAATGTGGCTCCGGGATACGCGATTCCAACTTTTGCCATACTTGCCGTTGGCATCGTACGACGATGAGATCAAGAAAATGCTGTCTGGAGTGGTACACGCGGAAGCTGATTTCTTGGTCAAATACCCGTTCTGCAATGCCATGCAACCGCCGGAAGAAGCCAACCTCAGTCCCTTGCGACAGCATGCCTCGACTATCATTGACCCACCTGTGAACTATGTTGAGGTGTTTGAGTGCAAATATGCAGTGGACTCTATTGCGTCGTTCTTTGGTTTGACGGCAGATTTGTTCGAAGCCACCGGCAGCAGTGGATTTTTGAACCAGCGGTGGCTGGACGCTGCTCGAAAGGCTTATGATACACTTGTCGACCAGCAGATCCCAACTTTTGCCGATGACGGTACTTTCAACACACCCAACTACACCTATCAGGCGCAGACTTATCAAAGCAGCGAAACCTTGCCGTTGCAGGGATATGGCAATCCAGTATCTGCCACTGGTCTAATTCGATCCGCATTTCGACCATCCGACGACGCAAGTATTTTCCAGTTTGTTATTCCGTCCAATGCTTTCCTAGCTGTCGAGCTGCGCCGAGTCGCAGACATGCTGGATGCTATCAATGAGGAGGAAAATATGACCGAATGTGCTGAGATGGCAGAGAAATTGTTTGAACTGAGCCAGGAAGTGACTCAGGGCATTATGGTGTATGGCGTCGTTGACCATCCTGTCCACGGCCTTGTCTATGCGTACGAGGTTGACGGTTATGGAAGCACTTTGTTTATTGACGATGCCACGATTCCTTCTTTGCTCTCGCTTGCTGACATTGGGTTCATTGAGCCGGAAGATGAGATTTATCAAAACACACGGAAGATGATTCTGTCAAGGAAGGGCAATCCCTACTTCAATACTGGAAGTGAATTCGGTGGTATTGGAAGCCCCAAAGCCGGACTGGAATATTCATGGCCAATTTCGAATATGGCCAGGATTCGAACATCCAATGATGACCACGAGATCGCCCGAGAGCTTGACTTGCTTAAGAAATCTACTGGCGGGTTAGGGCTCATGCATGAGGCTCTTAATGTCAATTCGAAGGAAGGCTATTATACACGACCATGGTTCCCTACAGCGAACAGTGAGTTTGCACGAACTATTATTCACTTGGCAGAGAAGAAGCCGCATTTGATCTTGAAGGATAAGCAGTCGATTAGCCTCCACACCATCTTGGAATCTCTGCATACTGTTGTGGACGAAAATTAAGTATATATATATGTGTGTGTGTGTGATTGACCAAACGGAGAAAAAATTGTTTCAGTATTATAGGTCTAGTTTGCTATTTAATTACATGCTCGAATAAATTAATACTGGTGGTATGGGCGCCGTTTGTACTGCGGCTCTACTTGTTAGCGCGGCCCTGTGTCGGATTTTTCGCCCCGTAACACTTTCAGCGATATAGCTCAAAGACACCAACCACATACATATAAATCGAGCCATGGCGTATGTGCACAAGACGAGAAACCGCCAGCTAACAAAGAATAGTGAACTATTAGCGAGACCCAGAGCCGATCTTACGGATGAGGAGCGGAATAAATTGGAGGAATACGAAATGGCGCACGGGCCACTGTCGGTACTACAGAGCGCCGTCCAGGACCATTCCAAAGTTCTCATCTCTTGCCGAAACAACAAAAAGCTGCTTGCTCGAGTAAAAGCGTTCGACAGACACAGCAACATGGTGCTGGAAAATGTGAAGGAGCTATGGACGGAGACGCCGAAGAACGCGTCTGGCAAGAAGGGCAAGCCCATCAACCGAGACCGGTTCATTAGCAAAATGTTTCTCAGAGGCGATTCAGTGATCCTTGTTTTGAAAAGTTCGGAATAGGAATAGAACAGAGGTGTCATCAATCGTGACGGAAACATTAATGTACAATTATTTATATATATATATACGAAATCGTAATGTGCAAATTGAAGGTAAAAAAAAGTCAAAATTTATGCTCGAACGGTGCCTCGCTTAGCCTGCTTGCTGAGCTTTCGCTTCTGTTCCTTCTCTCGCTCCTTCTGTTCAATCTTTCGCTGCTCGGCGGTGGAGAGCTTGGACTGGGCCTTGAGCTGCTCTCGTCGGAGCTCGGCCTTCTTTCGAGCAATCTCCTCGGCCTTGGTCTCGTCGATAGCACGCTGGATCTTCTTGACTTCAGCTTCTCGTGTAGCCTTGATCTTCTTGGTCACCTCGCTTCGCCAGTGGCCCTTTTCGATGGCGTGGTCGACCAAGTTGATGGCAGCATTGATCAGTTTGTTGGAAGCCTCAATGTCCTTGGTGTTTCGTGGGAACTTGAGAGAAAGTCGCACAACCGTTCGAGGAACGATTTCGTCAAAGAGTCGAGGTCGGGAAATCTCCTGGTCAGTGACAGCCAAAAGTTCAAGCACGTTTGCAGAGTCCTTGACGGCCTCAGCGAGCTCGGGGGTGAACATGGTGTCAGTGACCTCGTTGACCTCACTCATAAAGGTCAAGTAAGGTGGCAACTTCTCAGAGTCGACAGTTCGAGTGAGAGACAAGTAGTAGTTGTCCTGTCGGGCATTGTTCATATCGCTCTTGTTGACAACGGCGAAGATGAATGGGTCAATCTTGGCATCCTCGGACGGGGTGATGATAATGTCAATTGCGTCTCGCGACACAAACGAAGGGAAAAACATGCCAATAACGTAGTCCAAGATCATAGTGACAAAGTTCTGTCGGTCAATGAGCTTGATTCGGCACAACAAGTGGTCCACATTGAGTCGGCCGGAAGCGTAAGTGGTGTAGATACTTGGCGAGTCTGCAACCACCAAGTCGGCGTGGGGCAGCTTGACACCCACTTGTGCAAACTGCTCACCCAGAGTAAACTTGTGGGTGTCAATCCATCGCTGAATCTTCGACCTATTGATTCGAACACCGATATAGTGCAGCGAGACGTACACCACAATCATACCCAGAATGATCAACTCCTTATTCCAGTTATACGTGGCCACTCGCTCAAACACGGTGAGGTCGCCCCATTGTCGCCCGTCAAGATTCACAGGCTGTGGTGCGAATAAACCAAGTAGCTGATCCATTATGATATCCTCTCTTTCTAAATGAACTTTCGCCAAAACAAGACCTCTGGAAAGTTGAGAAGAGTTTGGAACAAAAAAAAGGTTGAAAAAAGAGAAGCGGGGTGGAAAGTGGAGTGGAGGATTAAAGTGGGAGCGAGCGGCGCAGCGAGGCTGCTCGCGCTCCGAATTAAACGGTCTTGCATGGGGGGCCTACAAGCTTCAGGGGGAATAAAAGGTAGTATCATTAGACACTAGGCCGGAACAATTATATTTTCCATGGAACTCGAGCCCTGTATGCTCATTTAGAAAGTTTTCCACTTGGTCAGCCTGTGGCTTGACAGTATAATGCAGACTGCTAGCTATCAGAGACAAGCCCAAGCTTGAGCGTTGAAAAATTCAAAACCTCATCACATACGCTGGAGGGTCGATGATCCTGAGATCGCTGGTTAGGGCCCAACAATTCCCTCGAGCAACACGACTGTTCAGTACTGGTGCCCGTCTTCTTTGGCCGTCACAGAATGTACCAGAGGCGCTGAGGATCACCGACGACTTTGAGGCTCGCATCGATGCGATTCCGATTGAGCGATATAGAAACTTTTCAATCGTTGCCCATGTCGACCACGGCAAGAGTACATTGAGTGACCGGCTTTTAGAGCTGACAGGAGTCATTGAAAAAGGTAGCAACAAACAGGTTCTGGATAAGCTGGATGTCGAGCGAGAACGAGGTATCACAGTCAAAGCGCAGACCTGCACTATGGTGTACAAACACAAAGGGGAGGATTATTTATTGCATTTAGTCGACACCCCAGGGCACGTAGATTTCCGGTCCGAGGTGTCTAGAAGTTACGCTTCTTGTGGTGGCGCATTGCTGCTTGTGGACGCGTCGCAGGGTGTCCAGGCACAAACGGTCGCCAACTTCTACTTAGCATATTCGCTGGGATTGCAGCTGATCCCGGTAATCAACAAAATCGACCTACCGCATGCCGACATTCCTTCAGCGCTGAGCCAGATCGAATCGACATTTGAGCTAGATCCGGATGGAGCAGTTGCAATCTCGGCCAAGACGGGCAATAACGTTTCAGCAATCCTGCCCGAAATCATAGAACGCATTCCTGCACCTACTGGTGATATCCAAAAGCCTTTGAAGGCACTGCTGGTTGATTCTTGGCATGATAACTATTTGGGAGTCGTGTTGCTGATGCACATTGTGGACGGTAGGATTGCCAAGGGACACAAAGTCATGTCTGCACATACACAGGTGAAATATGAGGTGAAGGATGTTGGCATCATGTACCCTGATAGACTGTCGACGAGCCACTTGCAAGCTGGACAAGTTGGCTACGTTGTGTTGGGCATGAAAAAGACTGCAGAGGCAAAGATTGGCGATACATTTATGAATCAAGCACACAAAGTTGATCCACTTCCTGGATTTGAAGATGTCAAGCCTATGGTCTTTGTTGGTGCTTTTCCTGCGGACGGTGCTAGTTTTGCGCATGTCGAGGAGAGTATTGAGAATCTTGCATTGAATGATAGAAGCGTGACTCTGCAGAAGGAGACGTCCAATGCTCTGGGCCAAGGCTGGAGACTGGGATTTTTGGGCACTCTACACGCGTCTGTGTTTCGAGAAAGGCTCGAGAATGAGCATGGTGAATCCTTGATTATCACTGCTCCTACAGTGCCGTACAAGATTGTTTGGCGGGATGGTCGTGAAGAGATTATAACCAATCCAGACGATTTCCCTGACCCCAATATCATCACCACCAAAGTGCAGGATCTACAAGAGCCGTACGTGGAAGCATTGATGACAATGCCCCAGGAGTACCTTGGTAATGCCATCAAGCTCTGCGAAGCTAATCGTGGCGAGCAAGTTGACATTTCGTTTCTGAGTACAGGACAGGCGATGGTCAAATACGCCATTCCTCTGGCGCATCTAGTGGACGACTTTTTCGGCAAGCTCAAGGGAGCTACCAGAGGCTTTGCATCTTTGGACTACGAAGATGCGGGATACAGATCCAGTAAAATTGTCAAGCTAGAGCTGCTGGTCAATGGTAGAGGCATCGACGCGTTGGCGCAAGTCATGCATGTATCTCAAGTTGACCAAAGAGGCAAGGACTGGGTCAAGAGGTTTAAGCAGTACTTGCGTTACCAGCTGTTTGAGGTCATCATCCAAGCTCGTGCTAATGGCCACAAGGTTGTTGCACGAGAGACTATCAAGGCGAAGAGAAAAGATGTCCTAGCTAAACTGCATGCGTCGGATATATCACGAAGACAAAAGCTTTTGAAACGACAGAAAGAAGGTAAGAAGACCATGAGGTCTATTGGCAACGTTACAATCCCACAGGAGGCGTACCAAGGATTCCTTGCCCGGAAGGACTAAGTATGTAAATAGTATTTTTGTACATATATAAGCATGAGATACGATGACAATGAAATTAAATAATAAAAAGAGAATACGGCATAGCTCTAACTACCGCTTGATCTTTTTGCTTGGACCAACCTCGTCGTCGCCATCAACGTCCATCTGGGCATGAACCGCCTGTTCTACAAGTTTTCTTAGCCCTTCCTCTGGATTTTCACTATTCAAAATCTCTTCAATCTGTTTTCTTCGTCCTTCCTCGTCTTCAACTTGGTCGACGTGCTCCATGGTGAACCGCATTTGCGACTGATCAAAGTCTTGCGGCAGCTCATCATCGTCCTCCCCACCTTGCTCTACACCTCTGTTCTTCTCGAAAGCTTCTACCTCTGCCCCACTAAGCTTTGATTTGAGGTACTCAACAACCTCTGTGAACTCGTCCTCCTCGTCCAACTTCTCCAATGCAGTCTGGCCCTCCTCATTCTTGCGCCTGAAATCGGCATTGTGCTTCTCTAGCAGAAATTTGGCCGTCTCGACATCTTCAACGACATGCAGTGGTGTGTCTCCTTCTTCATCCGTGATATTCACATCGCCACCCACCGAGATCAAGTACTCCAGCAGATCCCGATGTCCGTACGAGGCTGCGGCGTGCATGCAAGTGTAGCCGTTTGGGTCCCTATCATTCGGCGTCTGGCCCTTGGCGATATATTCCTTGACTTTTTCAATCTGATTATCCGACGCAGCTACCCAGATATTCATGGCTGCTTCTTTGATTATTACCCCAGAGTTGGTCTTGTGGGAAAAAAAGTTTAGTGGTGTCTTTGAAACCTCTTTCAAAGATGGTAGCCGCACCCTTAAATTTTCATCAACCCTTATGAGCGATAAATCAAGCAGCACGGAACAGCAACGACAAAAGGTCGTACAAACTCCTGAAGAGGAGAGGGCATTGCATGGATTCAAGTGGCTGCTCAGAGTGCTGCCGTACAAGACCGGTATCGGCTTGACCGAGCAAGAGGAGCAAAAGATGAAGGAGGATATACCCAAGCGAATCCGCGACATCGAATGCCGACGCTGCGAGTCGAATAAAGAGTGGCTCTTAAAGTACAGTCCCGTCGTAAGGTTTATGCAAGAGCAGGTTTTCAAGGTTGGTGGCAATATCAACGAAAAGACGATAGTGTGTGGTCATTGCGACGAGTTCAAGGCCGGCGGTTTCAACCCTGAGCTGGGCATCCTCATCTGCCAGAACCGAGTTACAAGCCGGCTGAAGTTCGAGGACACTTTGGCACACGAGATGGTGCATGCATACGATCACTGTAAATTTAATGTGGACTGGATGAACCTGCGCCACCACGCATGCTCCGAGATTCGAGCGTCTAGTCTAAGCGGCGAGTGCCGAGCGATGAACCAGCTAGTGCGGAACCACATTTTGAAGATAGACAAAGGCCACCAGGCCTGTGTGAAAAGAAGAGCGGCATTATCTGTAAGAGCGAATCCAAACTGCAAGAACGATGAAGAAGCTGTAAAGGTCGTTAACGAAGTGTTCGATTCATGCTTCAACGACACGCGTCCTTTTGATGAAATATACAGGTAATACATAATCTCCTTTTTGTTGTAAATATATATAAAAACCCCCCACTAACAATTAAAATAATAATGCTATACAAACTTTGTTATGTACATGATGTATGTTGTGGCCCTTAAGAATAACTAGAACGTCAGATAGAGAGAACACATCAGAGAAGGTCCAGTGATAATGCCAAACCAGAATATAACATTTCCCAATAGCTTTCGATTGCGAAGAAATTTGGTCCTTGAAATAGCCACAAGTGGGAGTTGGCACATTTGCAAAAATAGCAAGTAGCCTCGCAGTTTGCGGAAGATTGAGTACATGACCAGTTCATGCACTGCAGACGAGAGAAGAAAGGTCAACAGCGTTGCAACAGGCTTGGACACATGCAATGCTGACATGGAGCTGTGATAAACATGTCGAAGAAGGAATCGATGTACAGTAGTGTTCCAGTCCTTGGCAAATTGGTCCCATGTCACGCAATTCCACCATTCTCCGTAAAACTCACGATCAGCGAATCTTGTGAGCTCTGCAATAGCATTGAGAATAGTCTCCCAAATAATGTAGAATACAAGGAGGTACATCAAGATGAATGGCGGCACCAGATTCAAAAGAATAAAAGGATACAACTTCATTCTCTCAATCAGCGGCAGGCCCTGTAGTCCCTTTGCTTGCATTGCCAACGGGTACAAGTATTGCTCCGCTACTACAATCATCAGGAACATGACACCAAACACTGCCGCAACTTTGATAAATATATAGTTCCAGCGGATCTTTGGAGTTCGTGGGTATTCAATTTGATACACAACAGTGGGGAACATGGTGTACATGAAGTAATTCTTCCATGTGATGTTAGTAGGGAATGGAGTCGTAGTCGATTGCATTTCCATCTCTTCAATCAAGAAATCAACCTGCTCCTCAAGGCTACTGACTTGATTAGGGTCGGCCTTGCCGTTTGCCTCAACTTTGGCCAGCAATTGCAAAGCCTTGTGCAGGTCCTTTCTGACTCCCCAGAAGTAGCCATTGTAGAACGCGTATGAGTGCATCTTCATGAGTAAAACCAGTGAATGCAGTAGTAAAAACACACTGCCAATCCATGGAAATTTCATATAGTCGGAGAACCAAAGAAAGAAGAATAGAAATGCGGTTTGAAACACATTTTGCAGAATCCAGCCAGTGGTTTCCCATCGAATATAGCCGTGCTCACATCCCATTTGCAATAGTACGCTGAAATACGTGCACAGGTACATCCATAAATCAGTCAGGCCAACCTTGATCAGATCTCGATGTAAGATCGAAGCAATGTGGGTGTCCAATACTACACCCTTAGAAACATAATTCTCAATACCAGTGCGAAAGATCATAACTGCCGTTGTGACCCAGAACCTATACTGCGTTAGCTCATCAATGAAAAAATTAGAGACACATACAGTGTGTAGAATCCGAAAAAGGTACTGGAACGACTGGATTCTTGCTCCAATATAGTTGATTGGTGCTTATGCGATAGGTTGACGAACATGTGTCTCCTTTTAGGTGTTTCTACACCAGCCTTCTTCGGTACACGGCCTTCTTTGACCGCCGATTTACTCTCCACACTGACAATGGAGTCTGGAGGCGAAGTAGACTCTGTGTCAGTGGAACTTGGAGAAGGCGCCCGACTATTCTCGTAGTAATTGTTCTCTTTCAAGTGTTCGCGATGCTTATAGGTCCGTAGCTGCCGATCCAGGTCTCGAAGAGTGTCAGAGCTCAGCTCTTCATGGAGCTGCAGTGGGGAGGGCCTCACCGGCCGGCTGTTGGACTTGTCGCTGAAAACTCTCTGTCGTATTGACGTGGACATGGTTGCGGAATTCAACAGCTGGTGCTGGCAGATCTCAGAGATATATATATGAGGTTACGGCCTGATGCAAGACGTCCCTGCAGCGTGCCACTCCGGAACTGGTGGGTCGGAGGATCGAGGGGGGTCGGAGAGACAAAGCCGGTTTAGGATTTGGCTATCAGTTGGAGACCTCGGGTATTATGATCTTCTATGGCCCTTGGCAACTGTCCGTCAGCGCAATGATATAATTGGGAGACGCGGTCTGCTGCCGAGTTTTTGTTTTGCTTTCTCGTTGTCGTAATGCTTTGCTTCTCAGCCGCAGCAGGAAATGGTGTGTTCTCTGTGCGTGGACGGAGCAATGGGGATTGGCAACACCGATGCTGGAATACCGAACGGGATGGGCAACTCGAGGTTGCTAGTACGGAGGACGGAACCAAACTGAGTCCGATATATTGTTATACGGTCAATCTACGTAATTTATAAACTTTTTAACATCATGTGTGCTATCAAGCTTAACAATTCCTGTTATCCCGGGCGGCCCACCTCCCCAACCAAATCTCAACTCCTTGAAAGGTCTGCTCCGAATCAAACCTTAAGACACGCCCACTGTATCAATGAGGCTATGTACCGGTACATGTGAACGTGTTTGACAATTTTGTGGTTTGATTTCCAGTACTCGAATAAATACATACGAATTGATAAATCCAGGTGATCTATCATATCGATCTGTCGGCGGCTAACCGAACCAGGAATATACCGCACTACGCGGGGCGCGCTGCGCACGGCTGTGTCTGGCTGAAAAAGAGACTGAATTTTTTTGAGACCACCTTGAACCCACTAACGAGGCATGTCAAGACCGGAGTATACAGCTCCTCCAGAGCTCTTTTACAATGACGACGAGGCGGGGAAATACACAAAGAACTCACGAGTGCAACATATCCAGGCACAGATGACGCTGCGAGCCCTAGATCTTCTTGATCTCCAGCCCAGTAGCCATGTGCTTGATATCGGCAGCGGCTCAGGACTGTCTGGTGAAATTTTATCACAAGAAGGACACACATGGATTGGAATGGACATTTCTGCATCCATGCTTGCGGAGGCGCTGGATAGAAATGTGGTGGGCGACATGCTGTTGGCAGATATGGGCCAGGGAGTGCCGTTCCGAGCTGGCTCGTTCGACGCTGCCGTGAGCATCAGTGCTATTCAGTGGCTCGGCAATGCGGATACTAGTGGAGCAGATCCTAAAGTAAGACTGAAGACGTTTTTCCAAACCCTTTTCGGTGCATTGAAACGAGGAGGCAAAGTATGTTGTCAGTTTTATCCCACTGGTAAGAACCAGCTGGAAACGATCATGTCCGCGGCCAGTGCGACCGGATTTGCGGGTGGTGTAGTGATCGATAATGAACAGAGCAAGAAGAATAAGAAGTACTATCTTGTACTCACTGCCGGTGCAACAACGGAGGACATTAACCTTCGGGATGTGACCGTCGACGAGCAAGGCAGACGCAAGAAGCGAAGAAAGGACGACGAGTCTCAAAAGGAGTACATTATGCGAAAGAAGGAAACAATGCAGAAACGAGGCAAGGCGGTTGCTCGAGACTCTAAGTATACCGGCAGGAAGAGAAAGGCAAGATTTTAGGTCGCATTTTCTCATCTCTATGGCTGCTTTCACCATGATAGTTACAAGCGCCATGAACTACAGCGGGCCTTTAAACTTGGTGTTCGAGTCTAAACATTCTGGGAGGTCTTCAGGCTGAATGACTGTCATGCATTTTGGCAGTAAAATTTCGAAACGGCGTTCAGTAATCTCGATCTCGCTCAGTTGTAACCAACATGCTGCTTCAACTAGGATCACCAATTGTCGCCGGCTCGGCGCAGTTGTCTGGATGAACCCTTGTACTAATAGTTCACGATATCAATTTTGCTCAAATAATCTAATTGATTTTGCATATGTATTATATTATCTGAACTATTCCTCATGTAATTTGTTACATGTTTATAAGCGCCTACAGGCTGGCTTGCTTGGATTATACTGCTTGACAAAAACACAAAACCCACACACATTTCCTTCCAAACAAAATTTCCCAGAACACGAGTTTTATTATTCAAGGGTGTTTATCAGAATTCAGAGAGCTTTTTTCGTCCATCCGCGGATCGTGGTGCAGCTTCTGCGCCCGTCTAATGTAATTTGGCAGCTCATGGCAGCCATGTTAAAAAGCGAGCCCTCGTGGAAGTGACCGAACAAGCTTCTGAACTGACAATACCCTCCAGCGATTTACAGTATATTTGTTTATTTATGAGAATATATAAATTTCATTATTTTAGCGTTTCTTTACTCTCGAGATTTCCCCAAGCTGCAGTCCCATCATAAAACCTAGCCATGTCCCAAACTATCCATTCCTTTTGACAACCAGATTTAGTAATCGACTAACCTCAGACGCCACTCGTCACATATTTATTTATACACGACAGCCATGTCCGATGCAGAGCTTATGAACGAGATCGCCAGATTGGCAGGTATGTTTGACACTGATTAAAACTTCAGCCAGACCAAAAGCAGCTCTAATACCGCGAACAAACTTTAGGCGCCATCAACAGACACAAGAATGGTGTAAGCAGCAGCGCGCAGACTAGCCACCAAAACAGCGGCGTGACGAAATACGGCCATGCAAATGCATACAACTATAGAGGACGAGGCTCTTACTCTCGGCCGTACAGGGGACGTGGAGGCAGTAGCTATCGCGGCGGCTTTCGTCAGCAGCAGCCACCATCTAGCTCGTTAGTGTCGATAGACGGGGTGGATTATCACAAAGTTGGATCGAAACTCGAGAGATTTGATGGCTCTGTGAAAGACAATACGATAGCTAATGCACCCGCGAAACGGCCTTGCCCTCATTTTACTAGGACGGGTACATTATTCACACAGCAACGAAGAGCCACGGACAGGATAACTAACACATACACAGGTACATGCTCACGAGGGCTATCCTGCCCTTACTCGCATAACAACAATCACGTAGCTATTTGCAAACATTATCTCACAGGCAAGTGCAATCGTCAAGATTGCAGCCTGAGCCATACCCCCTCACCTCACAACTCCCCCATCTGCCAGTTTTATGCCAAAGGTAACTGCACGAATCCTGATTGCAGATACACTCATAGCAAGAGTCTGACCGGTAAAGTCTGCAAAGATTTTGCTGTTGACGGCTATTGTGACTTGGGTATCGACTGTCCTAACAGACATGTTTTCGAGTGCCCAGAGTTTGATGCTACAGGAAAGTGCTCTCACCGAGGTTGTAAACTGAAGCATGTACTTCGCAACGACTCCCATTTTACCCAGGATACTAAAGAAGAAGAGAATAAAACCAGTTCAGTAGATGGCGGTAAGATCAATGTTGCTCAACTGGCACTAGATATCAATGGTACATCCGAAGATGAAGACTATAAAGGATCAGAAGAGTCTGACAGCGAGAGCGACAGTAGCTCTGACGAAGAACTTGAAAAAGATGATAGCGTATTAGTGGACTTTGATACAAAAGCTCGGGACAACGATAGTGAAATAGGTCAGCAAGACTTTATCGAGTTCTCGTAAATTACTTAAAAAAAATTACTTAAAAAAACTATTTAAAAAATATATTTGAAAAAAAAGAGAAACATGTATCGCCGTAAAAGCCTCGCACCAGATGAATTGAAGAAAATCATAAGGTAAGCTGGCCAGGAACCCACGGCGGATTGAATCACTCGTCGGAGCAGGGAACGGAAAGATGCCCACTGGTTATTTAGACCATCGGATAACTCTCAACTGACGCTCATCGATGAGTTGTTGTCTGCAGGACGTACCTCATCAATGTAGCTAAGCCCCGGTAGTAATAGTTATATATCTTAAGTGATAGTATAACCTACTGATGTTGAAGAAAAGGAAAAAAAAAATTCGCGAAGTGGAAAGTTTGCCCGTTTTATAGGCCCGCTGGTTGGAGTGTGATGTGACGCGCGGCACAAAATTTTTTTTTTCTGTCTTGCTGGCTGCTCTGGCGACCAGAGTTTTGGTGAGTGGCGAACGGCTGACACCATTAGGACTTTGCGGTACAGCGATTGCAGTGTCGAACGGTGTGTGGCTTAACCATCGGTGAATAAGCTCAGGAGCGCGTCGAAAGCCTGTCTTCAAAGTATTTTAGATACTGTTGAGTCTGCTCTCAGGTCGGAATCATCAAGAAATCACGCAAAGACGCGAATGTTAGGGCACGCGTTTAGTGAAGTGTAGCAGTGCGCCACTATTCTTCTTTCCCGGTTTGGTATAGCCATGAGGACCACATCGAGCCCCAAGCGCGGGTCTTTTCTTCAAGGAAAGATAAGCAGCTTTTTCAATCGAGGTACAGGTTCCACTGTGGTCGACAAGAAGATAGAGCAAGAGGAAGTTTCCTGTCCAGTATGCGACAGGCCAATAACGAATCTATCAAAGGGACTGAGGAACGCTCATGTCAACAAGTGTTTAGAAGCTGCAGTCGGGTCATCTGATATGGATGTGTCGGACACGGATATTAAAGTATCAGAGGTTGTATCGAAGCAGGTCGACAGCATTGTGGAAGACGATGATGACGATGAGATTGTGGTAGTCAAATCTACAACCGTTCAACTTGCCGAGGAACAAGTAGTATCGAAGCAAGAGGCCGTTAAGCATGAAATGGGATCAATAGCTGAAGATGACAGTCAAAAGGATACGAAAGATGCGGTTGAAAGTATACCTAAGCGATCCTTGGAAAGCCAGCGTACGGTGACGACAAACTCTCTAAGCGAACGGAAACGGCGGCGTACAGATTCCCAGACACCCAAGATACCCAGACCCAAGTCCAGCTCCGGATCAAACTCGCGAGACCCACCATTCTTCAAATTGCTAGATTTGAATGGACAGAAAATCGGGGTAGATGCATTCTGTTACGGCGAGATACCTGGAGTCAAGACATATTTCCTCTCACATTTCCATTCTGACCACTACGGCGGCTTATCCAAGTCATGGACGCATGGCGTTATATACTGTACAGAGGCAACAGCCAACCTTTGCGAGATGTATCTCAATGTAAAGCCAGACTTACTTCGACCAGTACGACTGAACGAGTGGATAGTGGTGAACGGGATAGAGGTATTATTCATAGATGCCAACCACTGTCCGGGTGCAGCGATCATTTTATTTAAAGACCCTGAAAAGACGATATTACACTGCGGTGATTTCCGGGCCAGTCAGCAGCACATTGAACGGCTACGCAAGGTACCCTTGGACATTGTATACCTTGACACTACCTACTTGGGCCCATCGCATTGCTTCCCTGACCAATCGGACGTAATAACGGCTTGTGGAGATTATACATTGAAGCTTAGGGATGCGGGAATGAGCTCATCATTTTTCACCGCCACTATAGACCGATTTTTCAAGTCATCCAAAGCTCGGGAAGCCGAGAGGAATAAGCCATTAATTCTGGTGGGCACTTATACAATCGGCAAAGAAAAGATTGCAATGCATCTAGCACGTGCATTAAAAACGACGATATTCGCGCAAAGACGCAAGATGGATACGCTGAGAGCACTTAACGACAGCGAACTGAACGAGTTACTCTCTGATAATGGATTTGAGAGTGGGGTGCACTTAGTCTCGATGAGAGACCTCAATTGGCCTGACCTCTATAAATATTATCGCCCTTTGAACAAAATCTTCAGCCATTGTCTTGCATTTTCGCCCACAGGCTGGAGCTACCATCCGAAGAAAAATGCAGAGCCGCAGTGCCCTGAGTTCAAAGCAGAGGACTTGCTCAAGTGCCGAGTAGTGAAGGGCCGCGTGCATTTATTTCGTGTTCCCTACAGCGAGCATTCAAGCTTCACCGAATTGAGAGCCTTCTGTACCGAGCTCGATATCAAACGCATTATTCCTACAGTCAATATGGAGAACGCTGAAAGCCGCGAGCGAATGAATTACTGGCTAGACCAATGGATACATCGAGGCTCGCCGCGGCCGCCACCATAAGTACGTCTATTTCATTTATTTTTTTAGAGATTAAGAGCCACAATGGGAAACTGTGAATATATTGACTAATCTAACATCCAAAAAATCGAACGGACGTAGCCAATTGGTTCTTTTCGCACCTGCAAGAGTTTTCGGTTGTCAGGGTGATGGCGATGTTAGTTTTTTTTGTTTATGTTTTCGCTCACGATTTTCTTTCACCTTCCACTTTTCTCCAGTAAGTGACCACACTACAGAAAAACACCACTAGAATTCCCCCTGGATTTCTTACTTGGCCACTGAGATTCTATTTTTTTTTTTCTTCAGAGGTTTCAATACTGCCCGATTCTTTGCCGAAGAGGGACATTTGGCATTGTTGTCGCACTTTATAGGTAAGTTGATTTCCGAAAATCTCCACGCTAGTCCGGATTTTTGAGATGGGTATGTGTATCAAGGCTTGTGTGATGCTGTCGTGTGTGCTGGATTTTTTTACACGCCTCGTTAACGTGGATCTTCCTGGAACCAACAGCTTTTCAATTTACAAGGCAAAAGGTCTGAACAGTCTGTTATGGATCAAATATCTTCATCTTGATCTGTTCAGCTGGTCAATCCCCTGTCTAACCTCCAGACACAGACAGAGATCGAGTCACTCATGCTTCGCGCTCCCAAATTCGGACGCAAGCCGCGAGACCACCGCACACTCACACTCACACACCAACAACAACAACATACAGCCTTTTGGAGATTCGCACCCTCTCTAAATATCCGTAGACTCTGGTGGCAACCCGCACGAAATCACTAACGATCCAATTTACAGAGATTGACTAGAAGGCAGAGCCGATAATCAAGCAGCCGTTATACCCATCGAACGCGAACCGGTTTGAAACGACACACTTTGTTGCAAGGATTTTTTTCCCCCTTTGGAAACTGAAAGCAACCCAAACGTCAACAATCGTATATTTTGATAAGGACAACGCATAGAGATTCACAATGGATATTGGACAGGTTCTTCAGAACGCACAGAATCCTGGTATGTCAATTCATCTGCAGACAAGAGCAATCGCTAACGAGAACCAATTTAGATCAGGAAATCAGAACGCTAGCAGAGCGACAACTAGAGGATGCCAGCCAGAACCACTTTGTGCCCTATTTGGGCATGCTCACACAGGCTCTAGGTGAAGAAAAACAGCCTGCAAATGTTCGAATGCTTGCTGCTTTGAATTTAAAGAATCAGCTTTATGCTAAGGTAAGTTTTGTTGTGAAGGTCGCTCTGGCCTCTTTGTCAAATTGGTTTGCTAACAGTTATAGGATCAACGCAAAAAGACTTTCCAGGCAGAGCGGTGGGTATCTTTGGATACAGATGTCAAGTCGCAGATTAAACAGACCGCCCTCACGTCGCTGGTACAGTCGCCCGCACCGGTCGCTAATGCTGCAGCACAGCTCATTGCGTCTATCGCTGATATCGAGCTTCCGCTCAATGCATGGCCGGAATTGATGGCAATGCTCGTTGAGCACACCAAGATCGAGCAACCTACACAAGTCAAGCGAGCTTCGCTGTTAACCATTGGCTATATTTGTGAAAATGCTGATCCAAACAATGTCGGCGTAGCCGCCCAGGCTGATCAGATCCTCACTGCTATCATTCAAGGCGCATTGAAGCAGGAGCCAGATAACACTGTCCGAGTCACTGCATTGAATGCATTGGTCAACTCGCTTGAGTTTGTGCAAAATAACTTCAATGATGAGGGTGAGCGAAACATGATCATGCAGGTTGTTTGCGAAGCTACTCAGTCCGACGACACTGAGCTCCAGGCTGCTGCATTCGGCGCTCTTGGAAGAATTATGAGCTTGTACTACCACCTCATGCGACATTATATGGAACAGGCACTATTTGGCCTGACAGTCGCGGGTATGGAGTCCAAGGATGAAATGGTTGCCTGTATGGCTGTGGAATTTTGGAGTACTGTTAGCGAGGAAGAGATTGAAATCAAGTTTGAAATTGAGGAGTATGTTATCAACAACATCGGTGAACAACCACGACAGAACTTTGAATTTGCTCTCAATGCCATGCCAAAGGTGCTACCTACTCTACTTAACTTGCTTACCACACAAGATGAAGATGCTAATGAAGATGACTGGAGTGTGTCAATGGCTGCTGGTGCCTGCCTGCAGTTGTTTGCCCAGAATGTAGGCAACCCAGTTGTCCAGCCAACCCTCAACTTTGTGAGCGAGAATATCAAGGCTGAACAGTGGCAGCGAAGAGAGGCATCCGTCATGGCGTTTGGCTCCATCTTGGACGGCCCAGATCCATCACAGCTCCGATCTTTGATCGGCCAGGCCCTCCCGCCAATGCTCAACCTTATGGGTGACACCTCCTTGCAAGTCAAGGACACTGTGGCATGGTGTATTGGTCGAATGGCTGATCTTGTTATTGACGGGATTAACATTGAGAGCGATTTGCCAAATATCGTCAACGCTTTGTTGAGAGGATTGGCAGATAGCCCGCGAGTCTCCACCAACTGCTGTTGGACTGTTATGAACTTGGTTGAGCAATTGGCTCGTGATGGCCCAGACTCTGAGACTTCGCCAATGTCTCAATACTACCCAGCTCTAGTACAGGCTCTTCTCGGTGCCGCTTCAAGAGCAGACAATGAACACTCGTGCAGAACTTCGGCGTATGAGGCACTTTCTTCTCTCGTGACTTTCTCTACTCAGGATGTCGTCAGCTATGTTGAGGGTCTCTCTGGCGAAGTTTTGTCACGACTTGAGCAGACGATGGTTATGCAGCGAAACATTGTCGGAAACGACGACCGAGCACAGCTTGAAGAGCTTCAGATCAATCTGCTCGGTCTGCTGACTAACATCATCAGACGTGTTGAGAAGCAAGTTGCTGGTGCAGCCGATCAGCTCATGACCCTGTTCTTGAGCCTGCTTGAGCAGCAGCTTCCAAACTCACTCATCGAAGAGGATGTATTCATCGCTATCGGTGCCGTTGCGGGTGCTGTGAATGGAAACTTTGAGAAGTACATGACTGCTTTCATGCCATTCTTGGCCAGAGCTTTGGAAGACACAGAGTCTCAAACGTGTAACACTGCGGTGGGTCTTGTTGCTGACATCTGCCACTCTTTGGGCCCGGCTGTGATCAAGTACACTGATCAGTTCATGCAGACATTCTTGACGAATCTTCAGCGAGACACCGTTCCTCGAGAATTGAAGCCAGTTATTTTGTCTTGCATCGGCGACGTTGCATCTACTGTTGGCGCGCAAGGATTCGCCAACTACCTTCAGCCAGTCATGCAGATTTTGGACGAGGCCTCGCGAGTGCAGTCCAATCTTGAGTCGTCACTTGAATATTTGGAGTACATTGATCGTCTTCATGAGGCCATCCTCGATGCATATGTTGGTATTGTTGCCGGTCTCAGAGAAGCCCCAGAGCCTCTTCTTGCATATGTTAAGAACATTTTTGAGTTCCTTGCTGCAGTTTCTTCGGTTCAAGAGATGCTCTCTTCGGAATCAATTGTGCGAAGTGTGGTTGGATTACTCGGCGACATTGCATCCATGTACCCAGGTGGACAGGTACGTCAGTTCTACGAAGACTCTTGGACGGCTGATTTGATCCGACGAGCTCGTGCCAACACTTCTTTCTCCCAGACCACCCGAGAAACTGCACGATGGGCAAGGGAGCAGCAGAAGAAGCAGATCAGCATCATGGGCTAAAATAATGTCGCCCATTCGACCAACAACGAGATGATGACTTTATGTTTAAACCCTACGCGCATAAATGCACAGGGCACAATGACGAAGAGAAGAAATTTCCCCCGGACGAGCATTTTTTATATCTTCTTTTGTTTTTGGATACCTCCGGCGCATTTTATTTTCTGTTCCTCTTTTATATCCTACTAATATTTTCACTCATTTGCCCTCTTACAAGTACTCCTTTTTTTTCCTGTGCCATATTTCCAATTATTATTCCTCTAAGAAGCTATAGATACCAAACCCTTCCCCCCGTAAATATATATAAACAACGTTTTTAAGTTAAGATGGTGGAGTTGAACTTAACTGTCTTTCTTGCTCGCGCGGCTCAGTTCGGTTACGCGACCCACAAACTCTCCATTTAGCTCAGCTCAATTTTACACACAAGACCTTTTGCCCTGCAGTACTAATGGACGACACGACCAGGTCCCTGCGACCTGGAAGTGAAGGAGAAGGTGGCAACGACGGTTTCATAAATGATGAATCGGATGATGAATACCAGTCGCCGCTCTTTGAAAATATTCACCAAGTGTTGGCTGCTATTCTGACCAGTGACAAGCTACGCGATATCGAAACAGATACGTTCAGACAAATAGAACGCGACCTGCAAACTCTCATGGCTACCGGCGCATACCACTCACTTTACTACCTAAGCACTATCCTCTTGCAGTCGCAATTTTCGGTGGATGGGTTCATCTATCTGCTCGATCAAGCGGCCACCGCCGCTGCGGCTTCCGACCCTGATACCGCCGAGCAAGTTCGACTGCAATATGAGGAATCACAAGAGGCTGAACAAGAACAGGAGGCTGAAGAAGGCGAAAAAGAGGATCAAGGGCAGGATTCTGATGAAAAATCGGCAGAATTGACGCCAGAAAATATGTCGAGGATATCGGAAGTGTGCCAGCTCATGCCCCAATTCCCCAAGACGATGGGATTATACGACGCATGGCTACGACAGTTGACTGGACTCTTAGATCTCAGCGGTGATGAATGGACATCGTCGGCAGCAAAGGCCCGTGCGGTCATAAGCTGTGTACGGCAATTGACGACGGAGCTAGATCCCAATCGAATTAATCGGCTGAAGTTTTTCGAACATGTTGTAAAATCTCACAGAACGAAGCTCGATGAGCAGTTTTTTATCGACTTGAACAATAAATTGGCGCCTAACAATCATCTCGGCTATAAATGGTCGACGCTACGTGTTTATGGAGGGTGGCCCGGCTTCGAGCTATTGGAGGCGCGTATGAAGCTTATTGCCAATGTCTCATTCGGCTATAGCTCTTGGAAACACATCAACACCCACAGTGCATTTTTAGCCATTCTAGCGGCTATGACACCACCAAATCTGTGGCGGAGAATCATGAACAAAGACTTCAATGATGCAAGAGGGTATCTGTCGACTATAATGCAGCTCAAAGATACACCGATCGCACACCCGATATATCTGAAGGCTTACTTTGGAATTCCCCTTCCCGAGGAAGTCGATTTCGTCGGTATGGGAACGTTACGCGTGCAACCGTCTCAGAGTATTGTGACGAATGACATTTGGATAAACAATACGATGCTTCAGATCGCGCCTCGACAAGAAAAATATCTCAAATACCGGCCGCAGGATGCAATGCCGCCCAATCGGCCCGAAAGCAATGTGGATTTGACAACTAAATGGGGTACACTTCGTGCCCGCGGTGGTTGGCCCGGCTTTCGCAAGCTCGACTGGTGGATGTCCATGCTAGCGCGTGAACTATTCGATGCATCTAGTTGGCGTGATATCAAGAATGTGCAGCCATTTCTCGACATTTTAGGTGCCGCTACACCACCCCCGATATGGGAATCTCTCAAGAAGGAAGAACTCAACAACGCTGAAGATTATTTCAATCTGCTGAAAAGTAAGGCGAGTAAAAATCTAAAGTTCGATCCCGAAAAGCTTAAGCTCAACTTTGGAATACCTACACCGGCTGAAGTGGACCAAGTCGGCTTTGGAACTCTAGTCATACATCCTGGTACTGAATTCCACAAAGCACCGTTCACGGTTACACCTGAAGTAAGCTGTAACCCGATGCTTGATACATTTGGGCGAATATACAATAAACTCAAGCAGCCAGCTCCGGGTACTGGAATGGAAGACCTCTTTGTGCTCCAGAATTCGCGGAACGTCATCGAATCTACCCCGCAAGCCTATCAAAAATCGCTGGATTCTTTTTTCGAATCGACTGCATTGATAGATTCCCGCGGCGAGGGTCTTCGAAAAGAGGCCCCAGGATTAAAGCCTATATCTCGGGCACACACACCACTATCTGCGTCATCGGTAGAGCAATCACCACAACCAGCTGCTTCAAAAACTCAGGAACCCTCAAAAAACAGCAAAAATTCAGCGGGAAAGAAGAACAAGAAAAATTCAGTAGATGATGGTGCACTTACAGATCCCCCTAGAGTTGGCGGGAAAAAAGCACAAACTTTGACCCCATCGGCAAAAACCATGACTGAAACCACGACAAACGCTCCAGCGGACCCTCGCATTGAAACCACGACAAATGCTCGTACGGACCCTCGCATTGAGATCACGACAAACGCTCCTGTGGACCCGCGTACTGGGGGATTGAATAGGCCCAGCGGGAAGGTACAGTCTCCACGACACACTGACGACGGTACTTTACTCCCCAAAAAACCCACCTCCACGCCTCCTGGAACTCAGCGAATGAACGAATCGACTGTATCTGCTGCTCAATCTGAAATAGAACCCACTGCCACTGTAACGCCTCCTAATTCTTCGTCAAGTGCTGTTGCGGTTGGACAAACAGCTTATTATCCCGTGGGCAAGCTGCCACTAGTGTCGCGACCCAGAAGCAAAGCACAGCCTGGTAGTTCGCCTGCACTCTCCGAAGATACCGCTAATACTCCAACATCTACGGAACAGACCCAGCAAGGCACTGTCGCTCCTAGGAGCGACCAATCTATCCCGGAGGCTCAAGATAAGCAGGCACAAGATATCGCAATTCAAGCCACACAGCCCAAGACACAACCCGCCGCACCGGCTAGTCCCGAGGAACAGGCGTCTGACGTTGATGAAATTGATCTTGAACTATCTTCTAGTGACGAGGAGGCACGCCGCTCCTCGCTGCCGAGCACAAATCCTTTGGTTGGTCGCATAAACACGGATAAATCGAGCAGTCAAAACTCAAGTGACAGTGAAGACCTACTCCCGGGTCGTAGGACCGCTGCAGACTCTGTTTATCCTCCGCCTGCTCGTCCTGCCTCTATGAATTCTGCACAGTCGCATAAATCCCCCCGGAGTAAAGCCAAAGCACCGAGCAAGTCTCGTGGCCTTGGTGGCCGTATCGATAAACTACCTGCTGTGACTGCACAAGCCAACTTGCCGCGGATTCCTATTGCTCATACGGTTGGAGCTGCCACAAACAAGCTTAAAACTGGCAATCATCCAGCTCATCAAAGGAGGGTTAGTGGCGATACCCGAGATGTGCACCCTCTCGATAGAGCTTTAGATGACTACTACACGCGACATTATCCCAAACAAAACGACAGTTATCGACAACAGAGCCGAAGATCCATCTCACCTCCGTACAAGCCACGACGGCCCAATAATCCGGGTAGCTCACTTGGCGACCGGATAAACGGCGAGTATCGAGCCGACGACTACGCCAGTGGGAAACGACGACACGATAACAGTGAACCACAATACCCTAACAAGAGATAAATGTATCAACACACTGATTTATGGAATTGCCCAGAAAACTATTTATTTTGGTATCTTACGAACTTTATGAATTATGTACACTTAGTTAACAAGTACCCTTAGTGAGACGGTGGGATGTACGCGCGGGAGCCCTAGTAGAGCCTGAACCACCCATTTGCGTTTGTACTTTCTTCTGTCAAATATAGAACGCTTAGATGACCGTCGGAGTATGTATTATAAAATTTGTAACGAGGTATGGCCATGAATTTCAATTAATGCAGGAGCTCAAGTTGGCAATCGCTCTGGTGTCGCAGGTTCGTACACAGTCTGGCATAATCAGAGCGATGGTGTGTCCAGCCCTTTCTGTCTCTACAAAACGAGCCTGTAGAAATTGAGTCAAATAGAGTACATTACATCAGAAGGAAGCAACAATAACTTCATCGATGTACTGTACACAAGGCTACACTGTACATGTACAATACTCTGCGTTGTCTCAGATACAAAGAATCCTGATGGACCACGCAGATCCTGGGCTATCGGTCGAGATTCAGTTTACTGTAGTACATCCAACAGTACAAAGTAATAAGGATCCAGTAGTCCGTGATTCCAGGCAAATATTTCCAATTTGAGCAGTGCGTGTAAAATATAGTTGGAATTAACATTGCCGGTCGGCAGCTTTAAAACCCGTGGAATGTGCTCGCGGCGCCAAGAACCACATTACTGTAAATACAATCCCATACATCAGTAGAGTCAATGTCTGATGTACAGTACTGACTCGAAGCTGTCCATTACAAGACTACCAGTCAGCATACCAGGCTAGGGGCTCAAAATCAGCTCCAGTAATCCTTTCATTGGAATCACAGCGCTGAGATGTTAGATCTCTCAGTCCATTATGTACCCACTCGCTCTGTAATTTTATGGGAGTTTACAACTCGGTGACATTTTGCGTACAGGATAGACCACTAGAAGTCTGAAACAGGAGATTCCACAGTGCAGGCTCGTGTTTCTGATTAGCCCCACTCTAATGCATTAAGTCAACTCACTCTGAAATTATATAAGTACATTACAATGGAAGGGGATTGCTTAGCAACAAGTCAAGAGTTTTTGAATTCCGAATGCGACTGGCAGCTTTGGGGTACCCATGGCTCGCCGTCTTGCTTCTCACTCAGTTAAGTGGAAGTTTGGCGCAATGTGTATATTCACCGAACGTTGCAAGCATTGTAGCGGGATCAAACGATGAATTAAATTCTGAGAACTCATATCTTTTTCAACTGCAGAACACTCTGGGCCTACAACTCACTAGTTTGACAACCGACGACCTATCGGCGATCGAAACGGCCCTTGCTAACATCACTGCGATAGTAAAGCCTTTAGGACCACTAGATTTTTGCGACAGCGATGCTCTCTCATATTACCTAGACAATGCTAGTAATTTGAATGCTGGTGGCCCATTTACAATTATACAGATGTTGGCCTACATGTACCGATATGTTGGCCAAGGTAGTCAAAGTGAATTGTTTGCCGGCCAAGTTTCTCTCCCGGATTTTGATGCCGCAGTATCCCCGCCTGTTATTGCTTTCCTCAATGCATACTTTGACGATCTTAATTGTTATGCTACGGTCAATAGTTATGCCTTAACGAACGCCGCAGTCGGCTCGCCTTTCGTTCCAGATCCCTCGTGGAGTTATAACGATGTCTACGATCATAATGGTATATCACTATATCACATGATGTGGTGCGTGAACCAATTTCTTGGAGATGAAGCAAGCAACCTGACCCAATATCCCGATTTCAATAGCCTGCCTCTTTGCTCGACGGCCATGCAGGTCCAGAGTGACTTGCAGGCAGTACAATCTTCTTCCGAGCAAATCATCCAAGCGATTTCTTCTGGACAAGATTCTACGGCAGCGCTCCAAGAGCAAACAAACGATATGCAAACACTGGCAACGGATTTGGGGACATTAGGAAACACATCGTCACCGTTGATGGCGAATATTACTGATGCGGCACTGGCAAGCGTGAGCAATGTGCTCAAGACTTACATCGATACTTCAAACGCAATACCCTCTATCAACTCTGTGACATTGCAGAATGCCCTCGCTCAAATTACCGGAGTGTTGAGCGCGATACCTCCTCTGCTCTCGAGTCAGGTACAGCCAGTTGTCAGCCGGATAACAAACCAAGTCAATACGATAAATGCGGTAATTACCTCCATCGAAGTCTTGAACAACATCACGCAACAGGCCCATCAGGTCAGCTCTATGGCAAACACTTCAGCACTATCAAATAGTGTCGAATCAGCAGAGCAGGCCATGACTGGCTTATTGACTGGTGCCTTGGCTAGTATCGATCCAATAACAGGCATAAACAACACTGTGCTTCAGCAGGCGGCAGAGAATGCAATGAGCAGCATTACAACTATGGCCAACACTGTAGCTCAGTACCAAGATCCAGACTTCGGACCAGGTACACCAAGTGCAATAGCACTTAGCCAAGCAGGAGACGCATTCGTCGGGGATCTGACACAAGCTCAACCTTACATTGACGGTAAACATACCAAACACGCACTGGCTAAGCTTCTGCATGCTCAAGTCGAAGAGTATTACCATAATGTAACAGCCGCAGCTGATCGACTTGCGAAATACGCCGCCGATGAACCAACGCAAACAAATGTGATACAAGAAGCAGAAAATCGATTATCAACACTATTATCCGAGTCATCACAATACGTAAGTACTAATAATCCTAACACTACACAGATCACCAATGCAGCAAACTCTGCCTTAACAGCCTTAGCATCCGCAGCAAAAGCATTATCTACGACTGAGAATCCATCTTACGGTCCTGGAACATTGTCTGCCATAAAGATCTATCAAAACGGTAGCACACTTCTACAACTTGTAAACATAACCCAGCCAACACTGCCAAGTCAGACGACCGAGACCAACAATGCCCTCAAACTTTTGCTCAACACAAAAGATGGTATGGCATGCTTTGAAATGGGAAGATACTAACTATACAGAACAAAACTCAATTGACGCCCTCGATGCACTGGTCGAGGCTGCAAATGCAGCAACTCAAGCCGCACAGAGCGGCGACCCAAGCAAGCTCAATGCCGCCGAGACTGCACTGGACAACGCCATCAACAACAGCACGGCTGCGTTGAAGACTGTCAACGGTACTGGATCACCAGACCTGCAGAACGCGACGCAAATCGCAGCCGACGCTGTGAAGAACGCTGCCAATGCAAT